>OVAP01001617.1:0-18097 GCA_900406295.1 Aurinia saxatilis | reverse complement strand
AGGAACAAGTGGAAGAAGAACATGATGGTCCCATGGAGATTGATGGTGTTAGAGATTGTGAGAATGTAGCATGTGACGGTGATGATGGAAATGATGATGGCGGTAACGGTATTGATGAATGTCTTGCTAATGATGAAGTAGATGTAGAACGAACTCATATCAGTGTGTAGAGGAATGGGGAGATGGTATGATTTTGGAAGTGGGTCAAGAATTTGAGCGTAAAGAGCAAACCCAAATTTTAGTGTTTATTGTGTCACATAGTCGATTATATGACTTTACCGTAATAACCTCGAATACTTGGAGATACGTGGTAAACTGTCGTGAACCAGAGTGCAAGTGGTACCTACGAGTGGCAAGACCACAAAGAAGCACATGTACTTGGAAGGTGATAACGTACCGCAAGATGCATTCTTGCTATCGAGTTTCGGCCAGTACAACAAACCCAAAGAGGAAAGGATCATCAAGTTTAGTGGCATATGTTGCACAAAGCCAATTTCCAGGTGTAGTGGATACTCCAGCTGCAAAATTTCTTATGGGCGTTGTGCAAAAATAAGATGGAGTGGTGGTGTCTTACAGCACTGCCTTAAGAGGCAAAACAAAAAGGCCGCATGTGTTGTGCGTGGTAATCCAGAAGAGAGTTACATAATATTGCCTTCTTATCTGTATATGTTGGAGAGAACAAATATTGGTACAGTCACGAAGCTGGAATTGGATGAGGAAAATAGGTTCAAATATTTATTTATTTCATTGGGAGCTTGCATCGAGGGTTTTAAGGCCATGAGAAAAGTGCTTAGTGTGGATGCAACATTCCTTAAAAATGTTTATGGTGGTTTTCTTGTTTTTGCCACGGTTCAAGATCCGAATCATCATCATTATCCCATTGCGTTTTCGTTACTTGATGGCGAGAACATGGCAAGTTGGAATTGGTCTTTCACGATGTTGAAAACCGTTGTACCGGACAATCCGAAATTGGTTTTCCTTAGTGACAGGAATGTGAGCCTAATAAAGGCTATTAGTGAGGTGTACCTGAGAGCTGACCATGGGTATTGTGTCTTTCACCTATCTCAAAACGTGAGAACAAAGGCGTCTAACATCCACAAAGAAGGTATTGGAGAGACATTTAGGGCGTTGGTGGACATTTACACAGTTCCGGAATTCGAGAAGGCGTCTGGGCAATTCCGGAGTAGGCATAAAAAAGTGGCGGAGTATTTGGATAAGAGTGTCGACGTGCGAAAATGGGCTAGGTGTGTCTTTCCCGGATTAAGATACAACATAGGGACGAAAAATTCTTCGGAGTCGTTGAATAACGTTTTCAACAAACGCGAGGAAGTACTCTTTAATACTCATGATCGATACCATAATTGAGAAATTGATAGAGTGGTTTAACAAACATAGGGAGGAATCTATGGAAGGCCTTGGCTCACCGAAATTGGTTCCTTTTGTGGAGAATGAATTGCATGAAAGTTGTGAAGTGGCGCCCCACTTGAGGATTTATGAGCTCAACTCATTTACGCTCGTGTATTGTGTTGTTGGATTAGACTGGAGTAGTTATGTGGTGGATTTAAAGAACAAATCTTGTGTTTGCAAGCGTTTTGATTTGGACAAGTATCCTTGTGTCCATGCGATAGCCGCCGTCCTCGTGTACATGGGAAAACCAGATAGGACAGAGATTTTCATTTGTGGCAGTTGCGCTCGAGGTATTATCTGCTAGAGCAGTGGACACTGGCGTATTTTCGGACATTTTATCCCGTTCCGGATAACTCGCAATGGTTTGGGCTGCGGAAGATATTGTAACTAAGTTTGTCTTACCCCCGGTTATGCCTGAAAGAAAGGGACGCCTTCAGAAGACGAGACACCCGTCGGTTGGAGAAAGACGTCGAAAGAATACTAGTAACAAAGCCAAACCATGACTGGACTTGGAAGCGTGTTTCAACTGTAGTAATTCTTCCGTATAAAACTAAATAAAACTTTGTTGAACTTGCTTGTTTTGGAATTTAATTTCTGTTAAAGACTCCAAATCGGTTATTTATGGTTTGTAATGTTTGATCTTTTATTTATGGTTGGACTTATCTATTTAAATTTCGTAAACTTCAAATATGAGATTTAAAACCGATAAATATATATATTTTACTTGGATTTCAGAATATAATACGAAAAAATTATAACAAAACTATTATTAAAATAATTACTATCCATCACAAAATTCCGGGGGGTAATATGTTAGTTTCAAATTACTATCCATGATATGGTGATATGATTTAGTAAAATGGTTTTGAATATTAAAAATTATNATAACAAAACTATTATTAAAATAATTACTATCCATCACAAAATTCCGGGGGGGGGGGTAATATGTTAGTTTCAAATTACTATCCATGATATGGTGATATGATTTAGTAAAATGGTTTTGAATATTAAAAATTATTATCCATAATATGGTTTAGTAATATGGTTTCAAATTACTATCCATGATATGGTTTATTAATATGGTTTGAAACCATTATCACAAATAAACAATTATTTAAAAATTACTATCCATGATACGGTTTAGTAATATGTTAGTTTCAAATTTTTTTTTTAAAAGACGTTTTTATACTTTTGTCACAAATAGAGGTACTATGTATGAGTAAATCTCTTACTACTAAGCTAATTTGAGCCAAAATTTGTTAGCGTTGTTACATTCGAGATATGACTGCTATAACCCTTTAGGGATGTCCTATAACAACAATATCTTATGGGCATAGCTACTGAATGTGCTTCTAAGTTCGGTATAACAATGTAATTATGGAATACCGGCAAAGTACAACTGCTTGTATTTCCGCACAACTAACAAACCTTGTATAACTAAGAAGGGGATTTTTTTGCGGGAACCGAAAAAAATTGAATTTTCATAAATTTTGGCCGAAATTCAAATATTTTGGCCGAAAATCAAAAAATTTGGCCCAAATTCAATTTTTTTGCCCAAATAAAAAAAATGTTTGGCAAATAATTTTCTCATTTCTCGGTCCGTCTGATCCAGAAGATCTCTCTCCTCCTCCTCTGACCCGTGGCACAGGTAACTTTCGATTCCTTCTTGGTTTGAATTGAGATTTCTGGGTGATAGAGCTCTCGTCTAGGGTTCTTGTATCAGTTAAGGATTTCTGGGTTTTTCATATTGTGAGTTCCCAATTAGGGTTCTTCTCTCGATTTAAGATTTCTGGGTTGAGAATGATTTCGCAATTAGGGTTCTTATCTCGATTAAGGACTTCTGGGTTTTTTAGATTGTGATTTTGCAATTAGGATTCCTGTCTCAGTTAAGGAGTTCTGGGTTTTTTAGATTGTGATTTCGCAATTAGGGTTCTTGGTTGGGTATGAGCGGGCTTCGGTTATAATTCAGCTTCGGGTTTGATTTTTGGTCTTCAAAATGGTTTAGATTTTCGGTCATGGCTCAGGAAAATGTCGACTCCATTTTCGCCTCTAGTGTCGCCTCCATTCCAGAACTTCATGTTTCGATATCGGTATGACGTGATGTACGAGAACGACAGTGATGCTAGTTATGATACAAATGAGGAGAGGAAGAGGTTTCAGTACGAACTACTCAAGGCCGAATAGCATTTCATGCACATTCCTCGCGGGATTCCACGGATATGCTACTGTTGGAAGGACCCGGTTGTTGTCCGGGCCGAGAACGGGGGAAAGCTCCTAGAATGTGAGACAAAGAAGGTGGGTTATTCGGGTCACTATCGCCGTTGGTGGGATGAGGCGATTGTGGAGGAGCCTGAGGATCGCAGTGAGGAGATACGTGAGCTTCGAGCGATGGTCAGTGATCTCGAGAAAATGGTCAGTGATATCGAGAAAATGGTCAAGCAGAAGAAGAAGTAATCTCGTTTGTTGTTGTTCTGTATTGTTTCTTTTGTACTTGTTTTCGGATTTTTAATTATGTTGTCAAACTTGCAATAACCTAGTACAACTCTAGCTCGTGTAACTCAGAAAAACTTTGTATAACTATCGTCTGCTGAAAATTACTTGCTGATTACTTGGATAAAATAGAGCATTCATAGCAATTTAAGTAAAACATTCCAAGTAAAACATTTCAAATAAACATACTCTTAAAGACAACATTCCAAAGAAAACATAGTATGAACACAACATTCCAAATAAAACGGAAGCAAAAATATACCAAGTCTAAACATCAAACATACCAAGGCTGAAAATTACTTGCTGATTACTTGGATAAAATAGAGCATTCATAGCAATTTAAGTAAAACATTCCAAGTAAAACATTTCAAATAAACATACTCTTAAAGACAACATTCCAAAGAAAACATAGTATGAACACAACATTCCAAATAAAACGGAAGCAAAAATATACCAAGTCTAAACATCAAACATACCAAGTCTGAAAATTACTTGCTGATTACTTGGATAAAATAGAGCATTCATAGCAATTTAAGTAAAACATTCCAAGTAAAACATTTCAAATAAACATAGTCTTAAAGACAACATTCCAAAGAAAACATAGTATGAACACAACATTCCAAATAAAACGGAAGCAGAAACATACCAAGTTTAAACATCAAACAAACCAAGTCTAAACATCAAACAAACCATGACTAAACATCATACAAACTTTATTCTTTAGTTCTTTGCCTTGTGTTGGGTCTCGAAAACGGTTCGTTACGAACCTCGGAGTACGTTCTTTTCTTCCTTACACCCTCCTTCTTCCCTTCCTTCTTATTTCCCTTCTCCACCACCTTTTCCGCCTCCTCCTCTTGCTCTTCCACGTCTTCTTCATCTTCTAGGTCTTCCTCGTCAACCTGAGCCTTCCCCTTATCCTCTGCCCGAGGGGCATCATCACCACCTTCTTCCTCCAGCGCCTTATCCGCCTCCTCCTCTTATTCTTCCACATCTTCTTGGTCTTTCTCTTCTTCTTGGTCTTTCTCTTCAGCTTGAGCCTTTCTCTTCTTCTTTCCTTCCTTCTTCTTCTTTCTTTCCTTCTACTTCCTTCGTTCTTCTTCTTTCTCTTGAACCTGTTACCCACTTGGCTCGCAGCAGTAGCGAGGAGGTCAACAGCATCAACCACCGGATCATGCCTACATTGAGCTGCAACAAAGGCCTCCACAACATTCAATCTCCTCCTAATATCCATAAAACCCGGCTTCCATCACTTCTTGAAACTCTTTCAAACCAATAACTTCTCCACTACCCGCCTCAGACGTCTCACCCACTGTCGGTTCCTCCCCCTCCTCTTCCTTCTCCTCCACAGTCCGCATCTTTATGTCTTCCTTCCAGAACTCTTCAAAGTAAATTGGTTGGTCCTCAACCAAAAGACGATGGTTCCAACCATCAATCACCGAGTCAACCTCATCGTCCTCTTCCACCATATCACCGATGAGATGTCTCTCTTCCTTTCTTGCTTGTATGATACTATCAATCACCTGAATTTGACACAGAACAATACAAGTATTGATGGCAACAAAAAAAAAACTATTAAAACCAGTAAAACTGAGAATAACTTACAATTGTTTGACCAAGTTCTCGATAGATAGCATCGATAGGAAATCCTATCAGAGACCACGATTTGAACTTCCCCTTGCACATCCTTGGGCAACTCTTCGCCACCCCATCAACAGCCGTTCTAAAATAGCTCCCCAAACTCGGGATTGCTTTAAAAACTAGAAGCTACAAACAAACAAAGAGAATAATAAAAAAATGCCACACAAATTACACTACACAATGGACTACACAATTCTATACTTTAAACTAATTACTTACCTCTAACGGAACTATGAAACTCGGTAAATTGCAAGCCTTATTCACAACTCCTCCGTGAAAGAGAGCAACCATCCTCTCAACTTCGTTGAGATTGTCAAAGAACGTGTATCTTCCCCAAGAAAAATCATTTCACCTATCGAGATCCGTCACGATCCTCTTAAAAAAATGGGTCAATCCCGGGAGCATCCTCTCCCCTTTTTGCGTTTCCTTTGATCACTTGTGTTAAAAATTCCAACACCGCCATGTTCAACCTATCCTTTAAGTGAGTCCTCATCGATAAAAACTTGTCCTCCACCATCTCTTGCGTCACCTTTTGCTCACCCTTGAAATGCTTCTCCACAAACTTGAAATCCCCAATTTCTTCGTACTTCTCCGGATATTCGTGGCAAAACAATTCCCGAGATAAGGGCGTGCTCTCTCATGGAGTACCGGATTGGTACCCCATTCACAACGACCCACAACTCTTTCTTCTTCTCTATGCGAGCCATCCGGAGGATTAGCAACCACATTCCCATAGACTTATGGGTTTTATCCCGAGGCATGTGAAAGAAGTGGTGGAATTGTGGGTGATTGAGGAACCACTGCTTCTCATGAACATCAAGTCTTTCCTCGATTTCTTTCACCGCCTTCGATATGTAGCATCTCGTGGCGATCTTGATGTTCCTTGTGTACTGATCTTTCTTGATATAAAATCCCAAAGGTGCCATCACTCCCCTAGGGATTTCACTCGCCTCATCCGAACCCTACAATCAAATAAAATTCTCTGTTATACCCAGTCATCCACAGTAATACGCGTCCCCCATGTATCATTAAGAGTAGAACACTTACCCTTTGCCTAGAGTTTGACAATTACAATGAAGCTTCATTCGATTCCTTGCTCTCACCAGATTGAGAGTCTTCCGAGTCTAACTCTTCGGAACCTTCAAGGTTTTCTTTCTCATCAATCGACGGATCGTTTACTGGAGGTGGAGGAGGAGGCGACGAAGGCGGTGGAGTAGGCGACGAAGGCGGAGTAGGCGAAGAAGGCGGAGTAGGCGAAGAAGGCGGCGAAGGAGTCGACGGAGGCGGTGGCAGTCTCCTTGCTTTACTCTTGCTTCGAGCCATGGCAGAGCAATAATTGAGTAATTCAGGTTATTCCGAGTAGTTCTCGTGAGTGTGGGTTGAACAATGCCCGAAAGAAATGGGGAACCGGATCGCGGATCGGACCACACTCAAATCGTCGGAGTGATATTGAGAAGAGAATGTGAAAATGGGAAATTAGGGTTGATTTTGGGGATTTATTTTGGTTAATCGGCATTTGCGGTTATGTGCGGTTATAAGCGGTTACGGTACAGAAACGATTTCTTCGGTTTCGAATGGTTATTTAAATTAAACAAGCACGACCCGCGTCTTTTCCCTGGATCCGGGTCTGGTCATGGGTTTGAGTGGATATTAGAGGTTGGATCCTGTAATTTTGATCAACTTCGAGGTTTTTTTAGTAAAAAACCTATATTCCGATTTTCTCTTAATTATTTAAATGACTCTGTTAAATGAGAGGAGTATATAAGATTATTGTTTGCCAAAGAGGATCTTCTCAGCCATTTATCTGAATTATAACCAGTTTTTAAGAGCCAAGTTGGATAAAATCCCAAATATATGATTCTATGATTCCAAATTTTTGTTACTAGTGATGCAATTACCTTTTAATAGACGTATAAAATACTTATAAATGGTTTATAATTATCTTATAAAATATTTATATTTTTTATTCTTTTTATAAAATTGTATAGATTACTATAACAAACTTAGTATTAGCTTATAATTATCTTATAAAAGCTTACTCTATAAAATTATTATAAATACCTTATAAAATTATTATAAATACCTTAAAATGCTTATAACTAACTTATAATAAGCTTATAAATGTCTTGTAAAATGATTATACATACTTTATAAAGGCTTACGGTCATAAAATACTTATAAATATCTTATAATTATTATATAAATATCTTATAAAAAAATTTTAATTAATTTTTAACTATCAACTGTGTTTACTAATGATTGGGAGAAATTTGGGTACAGTGGGGAGGGGAGGGAGAGGGAGATGACACTTTGAATATCTTTCTTGAGTTTGTTCTGGGTGGTATTATAGTTAGCAATGGGAGTTTACATCAACAAATACTTGAAATGATTTCACCAATTGTTTGAAATTTTACTTACGAAGTACACTAGAGAAAAGAATGATACAAACAAAAACTATCATTCTTTAATTTTACTTAAATACACAAAATACATTTTTCTCAGCAATTTCTTTCTGAGGAATTATTGTTTCACAATAACAGTATAACAATGATCAAAATACTTGTCGTTGACTTAGTCCATCCTTTCATGGCCTATCCTTCCTCTCCCTCTTCCTGTCATGCATCTCCTTAGCTCAAAACCACATCAACAAATACTGTTCCAACAATAACATATGGACGAGTATGACCGGTGTTTAGAATAGGTGAAGACTTTTACTTTCATCCGCTCATCGTTATTGAATACATCAAGCTGATTCAACAACTCCATCATAATTCTCTGTACTTCCCTGTCTCAGCTTACTTCACTGCACTCTCAGCCAAATAAGATGATTATTGAAATGTTGCACAGTCTACACACTAAAACAAGTTGGCGCTGGAAAAACCACAGGAAAACTCCCAAATTTATAATAATCTCTACATCTAGATTAAGAAAAGTTCACAAAGCACATTATAGCTAAAGAGAATTTGAAGCAAAACAACATTTTGCAGTTCACACCTATAGCTTAAGGGAATTTGAAAATAGTGAAAACATTTCTGTAGCAACCAATTTTGAACTATCATGATGTCACAAATTCAAATGTCACGATGAAGAAACAATTTAGAATCAATATCCATTTTTAGGTCAACTAGAGATAGCACAATAACCAGAAATTGATGACATGATCGTCAAGATCAATCAAGTGGGATAGAATCTCTCACCTTCAAAACCTTGAGCTTCATGTTCCCGTAAAGGAGACCCAATCCAAATGTGGAAGCACGAGCCACCTAATCATCCAAGCAAAAGACTCGATGATGTATCAAACAACAATAACGAAATATGAACTATTTAATTAGAATTCGGCCCGGCATACGACGGATCCCACCGTGTGATTGAATTGCATATGAGACGATTATGGAACATGCGCCGGCAATCTTGGCTAGATTGGCGCCGCCGTAACAATGGCTCGTCCTCCCTAGATTATTGGCTAGATTAACTAAATTTGTGCATCGATAATAAAGGATATAAACACCCACTCTTGAAGATTCGTGGTGATACAAGTACAGGAAGTTGTGTAGTATTCTCCCCCTAATCAATCAAATCTCGAATTCACCCAGAGGTTTGACATAAAAAAACAGAGAATATGGAACATGCGCCGGCGATATATTAACTATTTGATTAAAACTCGGTCCGGCATACGACGGATCCCACCGTGTGATTGAACTGCATCTGAGATGATTATGGAACATGCGCCGGCGATCTTGGCGCCGCCGTAACAGTGGCTCGTCCTCCCTAGCTTATTGGCTAGATTAACTAAACTTGTGCATCGATAATAAAGGATATAAACAATCACTCTTGAAGATTCATGGTGATACAAAGTTGTGTAGTATTCTCCCGTTAAAAATCAAATCTCGAATTCACCCAAAAGTTTGACATAAAACACAGAGAATGGACCGAGTTAGTAACGGAAAAAGAGGAAGAAGAATTGGCTCTGTTTCGGAAACGAGAATGCAGAGGGACGACTAAGTTAGTAACAACAACACCATTATTAAAGGAATTGATGTTCTCCAAGATGAAAGGGAAAGCTAACTGAGAGCGGATCTGAGACTTCTCAACGGTGGAAGAAAGCAATACATGGCAGCGATTGAAGAAGAAAGGGACGAGCGAAGGAGATGGTGAAGGAGAGAAGATCGCAGGGGAAGAGAAGATCGGAGAAGAGAAATAAGATGTCGATGGTTAAGGAAGAGGGTATAATGGTATTAAAATAAAAAGGGGTGGACATATGTGATTGAAAAAAGGTGATGGGTATATGTGGTTAATGGGTATGAAAAAGTGGGTATATTTGTCATTATCTCTTATGCTTTTGTAATTTATATATTCTTTAAAACATATTGTTATGTTACATTCCATTTAAAAAGTTATTTACGAATTCACTTTATATTTTAAAAAGTTGTGTAATCTGACATTAGTCTAATGGCTGGTAATACGTCTACTGAGACTAGGCACCATCACACCCGGAATCAAATTTCATTATCTACATTATGTAGGAATTTGGTCAATGCACCGGCCAATTATAGTCTAATAACACACAAAAAAACTTTTTTTAGTATGTACATACTTAACTAAAATTTATTTTAGATAATTATGTTAAAGGAGTTGAAAAATTAGTTTTGTTAAGCAAAATTGGTTTTATGATCTTCAATTCCATTATTTAAGTGTTCCATTTGAAAACTATCATGTGTGTGTGGAGTAGTTTTATAACAAAAAGTTTTTTTTTTTTTTTTTGGTGACGTCTTCTAAAGAAAAGTTTTGGTTAGTAAGTTTTTAAGAGAAGATATGATCAAAATTTGATTAATTCAGTTCTAACAAATGAGTACATATCTGATTGTGACGTATAATCTTGTGAACCCAACTTTTTTTTATTTGAATGTATACTGTCAATCTGTCATCTTCTTTTCATACTTTTTAGAAGATATGTCTACAGTCTACTGTTTGTTTGTTTAAGGTATCCAGACGTAAACGGCATTAAGAAAATTTTAGGACACAAAATAATGCCACAAAATTATAAACCTTACCATATTGCAAATTTGCCCATATGTATATCACCTTTTTGTTACGTGCTCATATCTTCGCACTATAATATTCGAGAAGATACGTAGACGTATTATTGAGCGAATAAAATAGTGGTATTTAACTTTTAAATCCAACTTTTGATGACTATAAGAAGGCCCATATCCCATTTGGTTTGCCTCAACTCGTCATCATTCACCAAACATCTCGTATCTAGAGAGAATAATAAACACTCTATTTAGAATCGTATACAAAAAAAAGTGCACGTACATCTCTCAACTTAAGGAAAAATATGAAGGGAGTTGAAAAACAATGTGGGAAGGTCGACAAATTTAAGCCAATATTAGCGATCATATCACTCCAATTCGGATATGCAGGCATGTACATCATTACTATGGTCTCCCTCAAGCATGGCATGAATCATTGGATCCTTGCAACCTACCGTCATGTCGTTGCCACAATTGTCATGGCTCCTTTTGCTCTTATTCTCGAGAGGTATGTATACATCATGATGTGTCAGCATGTTTTCGTTAATGATGTCAAACCATGCTGGCTAGATATAAAATTTAAGTGACTCTATAATTTAAGTTTAATATATGTCTAGTGTTTGCACTTTTCAGGAAAATAAGACCTAAGATGACATGGCCATTGTTCCTTAGGATTCTTGCCCTTGGAATCCTAGAGTAAGCTCCGTGTTAATAACTTGTTTTAATCTCTCTTTCACGTGTATATCTTATATAATATAAAAAGTTACACTTTTCAGCACGTGTATATCATATATCTCTTTCAATTAATGTTAAAAATAATTTTTTATCACTAAAATTTAAAAATTAGTTTTTTCTTGGTTTATAAAATATAGAAGGGTCTCCTCACAACTATCTCTAAAAAACTATCATGTGTCATCTACAACTAATACTAACATTTATTACTTTTTAGTTTTTCTTATAATGAATTTATTTTTCCATTTATTTTTAGTTACTTAAAATATTTAAAAATAATTTTACATAACTTTTGGTTGTCTAATGTTTAGTTTTTCTCACAATTATTTTAATCAAACAATTAATAGCATATAATTTTATGTCAATTTTCTTTTTATTAAACAACATTTTTTTTTCTCAACATCAATATTGTTTCTCTAATAATTTTTTTTTCTCACAATAAAACTAAAAACTTAAGTTTGAGTTTTTTTCACAAAAATAAATAAAAGAAAAAATATAAGAAAGCGACAATAAAAATAATAGTTATGTGTTAAATTTTTTTCTATTTTGATAAAGTTTTCAAACATATCTTTCCAAGAAAACTGTGTCACCGTATAAAAAAAAAAAATGGCTCGTCATTCTCAACATTTTCTTAGAAAAACTATTATACTATAACAAATATGCATTTTAAAAAAATATAATCACAGTTAAATAGAATGATGTGATCAATATGGATGAGGAAATATAACTAAAAACATATGTTGGAAGTAATAAATATGTAATTTTATCAAATGAGAGAACCGAAGTTGTAGAAAATTAAAAACATAGCTTTAATGATATATGATGTGATTTAGAATATAAAGTTATAAACTAATGATATAACACAAAAATATATTTATGAACAATACAAAATATAGGTATGAACAATATAAAATATATGTATGATACAAGAACATTTCCTTGAAGATTCAAACATTATGATGATATACTATACCATTCATTAATATTTAATTAACTCAATTATATATTTTTATGTTAAATGTTTTTAAAATATTGAAGAGATTAATAATAATAATACGTTAAGATATCAAAGTCGTTATATATCATCCACAAGAAGTCATTATTATTATGAAAAAATTATTTAAACTTTAACAAAAATAAGTCTTAGTTTAGTAACTACATGTTTCATCTTAAACATTTATTCAAATAGTTTGAATACCTATTTTTTATTCTTTCTAATCTATAATTATACATAATAATTAGATTTTTTCCTTTTTAAATTAGTTTTTCTATATATTTTAATTTTTTGCAGTTTTCAAATAAACTATTTCGTGTAACACGCGAACTTTCTCTAGTATACAATATAATGTAATATGCAACGACATATAAGGTATCATATCCCTTTACATGACACACTTAATTATATCTAGGGCCTCTCAAATATTTTGTACAATATATTAAAAAGCATGTTTTATGTGATACATCATATTAATAGATCATAATTGTTACACATATTTTAAATTTTCGTAAGAGATGTTTTTATTTAAAATTTGAACCATATTCGATTGTTGCATGTGCTGATTCTATTACACGGCCATGTATCTAGGATATATATATATATAATACAATACGATGTTGATAAACAATCTAAACAAAAACAATGCATAAACACATTACATATATTTTTTATCCTCGCGATCCCACTAATATCAATTAATATTTCAAATGTAAATAAAATGGTGGTAAAAACCCGAAAAAAGGGTTTTAAAAAAGAAAAAAATACTGGAAATATAAAACTACATAAATGGAAATACAAAATACATGGTAAAAATACCATATTCGTATAGAGGAATTTGTACGAAGAGATTCTAGTGCTGAATATTCTTGATATATATGATCGTGATCGTCACAGGTATTCGAATCTTTGAAAAGAATGATCTGATATATGTTGAAAGCAGGAAGATGATGCAAAATGTATAATAATAATAAAAATGACCATGTTGGTTGTCTATTCAGGCCACTTATGGACCAGAACTTGTACTACATAGGAATGAAAGCCACGTCAGCTACGTACAGTTCTGCCTTTGTTAATGCACTTCCCGCTCTTACCTTCATAATGGCCGTCATTTTCAGGTAATGTTCTTTTAATTACCAAAAACCAATCAAATCAAATAATCATTTTGCTTTTCATTTTTATTATTTGAAAATATGCTTTATATACTCAGGTTAGAAACAGTAAATTTTAAAGAGATACGTAGTATTGCAAAGGTGATTGGAACAGCAATAACAGTGGGAGGAGCGATGGTGATGACGTTGTACAAGGGCCCAGCCATCGAGCTAGTGAAGGCTGCTCATACCTCTTTCCGCACGAACTCCTCCGAAACCACCGACCAGCACTGGGTCACCGGAACACTAGCCATAATGGGCAGTATCACTAGTTGGGCAGGTTTCTTCATTTTACAAGTAAGCAAACATTATTTGCCCATGCGTTTCCAAATAAGAAAATTATTGCAAACCCAAAGTAATAATTATACCTAGTTACATATATGGATAATGAAAACCCCATAAACAATAAACATTTACATGAGACTATTAAATTATATGATTTTTTATTAAAATGAACTAACATTAAGTGGATTCACTCCAAAAAATAAATAAATGATATTAACAAAACATAAATTTCCCATTAAAATGCTAACTNCATATATGGATAATGAAAACCCCATAAACAATAAACATTTACATGAGACTATTAAATTATATGATTTTTTATTAAAATGACATTAAGTGGATTCACTCCAAAAAATAAATAAATGATATTAACAAAACATAGATTTCCCATTAAAATGCTAACTAAAAAAAAAAAAAATTTGGTGATTTTTTCAGTCATTTACACTAAAGAAGTATCCGGCAGAATTATCCTTAGTGATGTGGATTTGCGGCATGGGGACAATTTTAAATGCCAGTGCTTCACTGATACTCGTGCGTGATTTGAGCGCCTGGAAAATTGGTTTTGACTCGGGCACATTGGCAGCTGTTTACTCCGTAAATTTCACCACTCACTAATTAACCAAATCTAATTATAATCACACAATTACTTAACTATTATTATGTGTAAAATACATGGGTTATATCAGGGAGTGGTTTGTTCGGGTATGGCGTATTATATACAAAGCATTGTAATTAGGGAACGCGGGCCGGTGTTTACAACGTCGTTTAGCCCTATGTGCATGATCGTCACTGCCTTCCTAGGCGCATTAGTTTTAGCCGAGAAAATCCATCTCGGAAGGTAATAGTAAAGTATATAAATGGCTAGTTTTAGTGATTCTTGAATTATAAGTTGTTTAATTTTGCATATGCAGTATAATTGGAGCCATTTTCATCGTTGTTGGGCTATACATCGTTGTGTGGGGGAAATCTAAAGATGAAAAAAACTCAGTGAATGAAAGAAAAGAAAGGCAGGAGCTGCCGATTGCAAACGTGTTAAAACAAAGCTCAAAAGAGAATGATGTGGCTAATATCACATGAATCCACCCTCAGTTTTGAATATCAAATTTATATTTATATGATGTGAAATTTTCTTAACTTTCTTGTTTTTTTTTTTTTTTTTAATATCTGTTGTTTACCTTTCAAAGTTGATGGTGGTTACTAGATTATAATATATCATTTGTACTTTTTGTATTTGTGGAATATCAGGGAATCTAAAGAAGAAGAAAACATAGTTAGTGAAATTAGAAAACATTTTTTTTAGCAACTGAAAATTCATTAGAAACTTTGTTTGCAATTGAGGTCATAACCATTTATAAATATCTTAAAGAGTTTTTTGCCAGAGAAACTACTCACAATTTGCAGTTATCATAATGTATCTTAAAGAGATTTAAGAGAAAGAAAAGGAGTTGCGAGTGATATAAAAAAATTATACCATTGAGCTCTCTTCGGTGAATTCCGGTGGTGATTGCCTTAACGAGGACTTGTGAGTATCTGATGCTTATATTGGTCCATATGTGGCTCCGAGCTACGAAAAAACCTTCTTAGACAGGCATGATCTTTGCCATAAATGATGAAGAAATAGAGTATTTAAAAGTAGAACCTTGTTGGTTGATAATTTTGTATGCATTTGTAAATAACCAACCAATTCTTGCATATTTTAGGTCATTCTGAAAAAGTAATGGAACCAAGACACAAGATTTCCTCAAATACACGTTGATGTATTTGTTTTTCTTATAGATTTCTTTCTCAAAGAACCTTTGCGCGGAATTACACAACACCTAAGATACTACTTAGTTTGCTACCAGTGAAATCTAAACTCTCAAGAACTAGATGATTACAAGACAATCTCTAGTTCACCGTATAGAGTTATCTTAACTCTCTCTCACGTAAAAGTTAAACTCAAAGTTTTACACGCTCAAAACGGCTAACCCTAGAACTCTTCCTAGTCTCCCTTTTATATTTGTGGGATATACAAATCTTCTAGTGTTAGGATATACACACAATATTCACCAACGATATGGTGAATATTCCCTTTCTTCTTAGTCAAGCTCCAATCTTCAATTGGCAACTTTCACACTATTTCCATATATTGATTTCGTCTGAATTACTCTTTGGAACAACTCTTCTCTTGTTCCGNTTCACCGTATAGAGTTATCTTAACTCTCTCTCACGTAAAAGTTAAACTCAAAGTTTTACACGNTCCAAGACAAGTATATCATCTCATCGAAAATCTATTAAACCAATACATAGATTAAAATCAGAGCAAACTTGTCATTCAAGCAAATCAAGCAATAACATTGAGTTTAAGGATAATCCAAAACAGACCCGCATAAAAAGAAAAACAAGTGGAGTACAATTACAAAAAGACAAACAGATTGTAAACACTCCCTTAACCCTAGCCGAATAATCAAAAGTAACAACAAATTAACTCCCCCTTAACTCTAGCTAGACATCTAATGACCACATTATCTGCTTGATTGAGAACTTGCTTCATCTAAGTCAGCAGAGTCTGATGATGTGTAGTCAGAGAGCTCATACTCATCAGCATAATCTCCCCCTGTTTAGGTTAACAAAGCAATCAAAACTTAATCTAGCCCACATAATGAGTAAACACGAGAAGAAGGGAACAAACATTATACCTTCGATGCGTTCCGCAACTTCAAGACAGAGAGTGGAGAGATTACGCAAGTAAGCACATACATCTTTCCGAACACAAAGCCACACGCAGAGATCTTTATGCGATTACTACCAAGTCTATGATCAAGCTTGTACTCATGTCATGCTGGATCAGGAAGTTCTCCATCAAACAACCGAGGAGTACGTTAAAACTCCAAGACTTGATAAATCAGACTTGGGAATGGAATAATCTTAGTCTCAGTCGGAGTCTTAGCTACATGCAGAATTTGATCAAACACTAACTTCCCAAAGTTGAACTGAACCCGATTGAGGAACATATAAAGAAATCTGGCCCTCTCCACAGTAACATTCGTGTTGTTCGAAGAGGGCATCCAGTTAAGACAACAGATCCCATAGAGACTGCCAAGAGTATGAGTCAACATGCTCGGGCGTAGGCCTTTCCAAGTGCGGTGTCGACCTCCTGAAAGAAACTTAGCCAGAGGATTGTTGCGAATGTCCTTAATGTTGGTTTCACCACCATCCCGAAAAGGATCAAACACCCGACTGATCATACGGGGAGAGAACTCAAACAGCTCACCTCGAACATACATAGGAGCAATGAGATCATCACCTAAGTTAACCGCATACAGATTGGCATAGAACTCAAAGACCACATCTCTATAGTATGGCACAATCATGTCTTTCTCAATCGTAAGAGAGAGACAATTCATCGAGATCATGTTCCAGATTCGCTGAGAGGCTGTATTCTGGGGCACATACCTTTCATGATAGAGCTTACGCCTGTAGAACTGAGTAACACACTCTTCTGCAGTATCATCAACATGACGAACATAGTGAAAGGAGATGGGTCGAAGACGTTGAGGAAACTCCTTGTCTTCAAGGGACTGAAGATATCGGCTGATACTCTTTCGATCACTGCCATCATACAGTGGTCTCTTCTCCTTACTCTTACGCATTGGCTCTAGTAGGTCAACCAAGGGAGCCAAGGTGTCTTCAAAGGGATGACCACGGGGAACAGAGACGGGAGATGGAGGAATAGCCGAAGAGGAAGGGCCAGCACGAGAGGCGGATTTACCCGCGAGAGACGTCTCTGGATCAAGAACAACCATCGAAGACGCAGACAGATCTGGTGAGGAAGTCCGAATCCGAGCGCGTTTCGAAAGGCGAGACGAAGTTTCACCAAGAGAAACAGGCGAAGATGGTTCTTTACGGGCTGCCGAGTCTTGGCCACGAAGCTCTGGGGTTCATCATGAGCGGTGTTGTATGTAGAAGAGGACCTAACGGCGGAAGCACGAGACACGGGCGGCAGAGGGGGCACCTCTTCAATCGAATCATCGGAGTCATAGAGCTCCAGTCTCTGACGACGGAGTTGATTGCGAGTCTTCAAGCGAGGAGCCATCGAGGAACAGGGGATGAGCAAGAGAGCCGACGGAGAAGGCAAGATGAAATTTGGGGAAAACAAAACCCTAGATCTGTATTTCAAGCTTAGAAAACCGGTTAGACCAGCCCGGTTAAAGAAACATTTTTTTTTATATTTATATCTTTATTTTATTTTATTTAAACAAGAGGCTAAGAAACACAAACCTCTGCAACAACACCCATTTTCATGTACACAAACCCTTGGAAATACACCTAGAATATGATAATCTAACACATTCTCACCCAAGTGACTGCACAAGAAGAAGATCCAA
>OVAP01001616.1:0-22899 GCA_900406295.1 Aurinia saxatilis | reverse complement strand
TGACGCAAAGAAACGAGAAAGCAGCAGCCTAATGTTCATGTTCATGTGCATAGTTTCTGACAACGGGAGTATATAAACATAAAGGAATACTCACAAAATAGACGTATCGTGCATGGAAGGCAACAGAGTTGTGCCTCTCTGGCTGCAGCACATACAGTGAAGGATGTTGTGAGATTCCAGTAGATCTGATTGAATCTTGCCTCTCGGGTCTCCAAGTAAAACCTAAAACAAATATAAACCCCAAATCAAGGGGGAAAGTGAGAGAAAGAATGCCATATGTAAAGTCTTAAGCACCAAGAGAAGCGACTACACAACATCACTAGTGAGAACTGATCCTTAACCGGTTTGCTATAAGTTGATAAGAATGAAACAACAGGAGCAGTATATAATAATTGAAGGAATTCGAAAGTAAAAGGTATGCTGAAGACTTACAGACTGAAGTTTATCGACATTCTTGAAACATAAAATTTCATGAAAAGGAACACTCTCAACTGGCTTCATATATTCCCTATTCCATAGAGATAGGTTATGGTTAATTCGCAAAACGAGTACAAAACATCTAAGTGATAACGTTTCACATTACGCCAGTCCAATCAAAAGCCATGTACATGCAATGTAGAGTTAAAAAACATGTTTCGTCGGAGGTAGAAAGACTCTGTAAGAAAGTAGAGTTCACCTCAGCAGAAATTCTATGACAGCAGCAACCTTATCAGTCATGGCTTTAAGTTCCTTTTCAAGCTTTGAATGGCTCCGGGATGCATGCTTCCTGTCACATCAAAATGAAACTATTATTAAGTCCACAGATTACTGAGATGAGCAACAGAAACTAATGAGAGCAGAGGAACTTCTGTATACAGAATATATTACATATCAGCTGAATAAGACACTAAGTTTTCTCATCAATGTTTTCCCATACATAAGAATGATGGGGAAAAGGAAAAATATATATCAATAGAATAACTTTCCATGAAGTTCTGGCTGGACGAAAGCCAGAAATTATGAAAGAAAAAGGTATTTTCTCTGGACTTATACATGGTGTTTGGTTTGAATAGACAACAATATCTACATATTTACTTTGGGCTGCTGGGAAGGCCTTGTCTCTGACCAGCTGCTTCCACAGATCTCATGAATGGATGTAATTCCTTTACTTTGTCACTGATCTAAACAGCAGAGAACAAATAATAAGTAAATAGCTCGGAATTCAGAACTGAGGATGAACAAAAACATATATCACCGAAATGCTCGAAAGCTGATTCCCTTTTTTCACAATCATTTACGAGATATCTCTATATCTAGCAACAACTTTCAGATAAACAAATTACAAGACCTCCGCACAAGGGATATCTGAAGCATGGAGACAGTCTAAGATGCTCTATTTCAAAGGAAATGAAAGACACTAAATAGCTCAGGAATTCAGAACTGAAGATGAACAAAAGCATATATTACCGAAATGCTCGAAAGCTGATTCACTTTTTTCACAATCGTTTACGAGATATCTCTAATTCAAGCAACAACTTTCAGATAAACAAATTACAAGGACCTCCGCACGATATTCAGAAGCATGGAGACAGTGTAAGATGCTCTAATTCAAAGGAAATGAAAGACACTAATCAGAAAACAAACGAAGACTTTTTAGGACAAATGAAGTTAGAAATCACAAAGAAAAATATGCAAGTCAAGCAAAGGTAAAAACTTGATAAATTTCAGTTAATGATTACCTCACTGAACTCAGTGGTGAGACTTTCCCAAATTTTCAACATGCTAGACAGCTGTGATGGTGAACGATCCCTGAGAAGATTTGAGTTCAAGAGCTTCAGAAAATTTGAGCCAAGCTCCTTGTCAATCAACAGAAGCTCTCAATGGCCCAAGATTTCTCAGGTCTACTGACTCGAGAACAGAGAAATTTATAAATCAACCTAACATGATTTACCTAACTAATCTTCAAAATCTTGTTCTAAAAAATTGGCAACACGGCATAAGTATACAAAGATGTCATCAGAACAGATCCATACAACAAATTATGTGTGATACAAAAGTTTTAAGCGAATACTTGGTTGCTTTTTTGTGAGGAGAAATTTCATGTTTACTCCTTAAGCACAACTCACCTAAGCTTGTGCAAAATCCGGCTGATAACACTATTACGTCCTGAAACATGACTCTGACCATTGACAATTGTAGAAGGTGAAAAATACTTCAAGTAACGTGCTTCTGGGTCAAGTATCTCACAGAATATGTCTAGCAAACCAATTTTATCAAACTTTCCAGCTTCATATATGCACTGCAAAACAGTATACAACAAAGACGCAGAAATCACACTAATCAGATGAAGATCAGAACTAGCTCAAAACATTTCTTGTCGTATATAATAGGAGAAATGTAATATGCATCAGGAGTCCAACTAAACCCGCAGAAAAGCTATTATAAGTCAAACAATAAAAGAACTTCCTTCAATCGAGAAATGGAAAATCAAGAATTTAGGAATAAAACTCAAACTTCTTCCATACAGAAAACAAAAGACTGCAAGTTCCAAAACACTTTTTTGCCCATTGGGATGTTTCTAATCATTAGAACAAGGTAATCCATGATATTTCCTATCTAAGTTGTTGATAAAAGGAGAAATAGTTTCTCACAGACAGATGGCATCCTTAAGGTAAGATGATGAATAGCTCTTCATGTGATGTTGGACTGTAAAAAAGAGAGAAAACTCACCAAAACTACTATGCTCCAAGGATTTGGCATCCTTTGCAAGTCCGACAGAAACTGAGGTAGCATTTCACAAGTACTCCGAGTAATTTTATTCCTGGTCAAATGGTGAACAGAAATTAATATATCAAATTTCCTATTAATCCACAAGCTCCTAACCTGCTCAAACCTTCTCATGGAAGTCAAAAAACACTAACCTACCATCCGTTCTTCCAAAATACAAAGAAATAAAAAATAAGAATAATAGTGAATTCTATAAGATACCTCGTCACAGATGGTAAGTCAAAGGCATGTTTCATTGTTGCTTCTGTCAATAGTCCAGTACCTTCACCTGACAGCTTTACGCGAAAAACTGCCTTAGAATAAAGCGACTTACGATTTAATATATTATACGTGTAATTTTGGAAAAAAGTTGAACGGCAAAAAGTTCTACTGCTCTAGATGACCAAAAGAGGAAAGCAGAATGTACCACCAAAAATCCTCAATCATTTCTTCGTAAAATATGGATGAACCCTTTATAATATCCATCGATGCTTAATATATGAAAAAACTAAAGTTCTTAATAATCAACTACGCTATCATAGACATGGAAGTATCAACTTAACCAATGTCAAATATGATATCTGAGAACGGTGAAGGGACTGTTTTTTAATTTTTTTTTTTTTTTTAAATCGGTAGTTGTAGACAGGTGCATCAAGCATACCTGATTAATGCCATTTTGACAAAAGTGCTCGAGCATGATGCTTAAAGGCTCCAATGAGAAATGTTGAAGACAAGCTATCTGAGAAAATAATGCAAGCCAAATGATCAAAAAGGAGTTCGCAATTCGAAAAAAGTTGAAACCTAATACAGCATATAGTAAAGAGCTAGGAACCTTGAGAGATCTAACAAAAGATGTCAGTGTTCCATCTTGACACAAAAAGTAACTTCTCAAAAAAAGCGCCACCTTATGGCTAACAGTGAACCCAGAACACGCCTTCAAAAGAACAGCCTCGAGAACTGCATCCATCCGTTCGACAGGAGAACTCAGACTGAACCTAGTCGCACAAAGTCTCTGCAGCGCGTTGACTGATAGTATCTTTCTAGGAGCATCATGTGCTGTGGACACGCCCATTATTACAAAAATTGGAACTTTGACTGCCCATTCACTGTAAAAACCGAATAGCAGGTCACCATATTTTGATATGATAGGGATTAAACTGAAAGTAGATAAAGTTCAAGGTTTTCGAAATATAGAACTTTTTAAAGTCCAGTGAGTACAAAAACCTCAATATGATACATATAACCATACGAAGCATAAGAATATGTTGATACCTCAATATAAGAATTAAATCTGACAGGACAGGCCCACAGCATCTCTCTGTATCATCCACAATTATAACCACAGGATTCTTATGATTATTGTTTTCTCTATACCATGACGCGAGAATGGTAACATCAGCCACCTGTTAAAAAATCCGTGTTACGAAGAAAAGGACTCAGTGGATACACTAACTGCGCAATCAATCTAAAAACTAAATGAACATACAAGGCCATGCAGATTTACTAACATCTATGTTTGGGATCACAAGCTGACGCAGCAAAGCTCTAAGGCAACCTCCTACACCATTCTTGGCTGAGAAGTCCATGGATGAGAGCTTAGCCACATGACATCCTTGAGACTTCAAGTGTAAATCCAGTTGTTGAAATGTCAATAAATCATCAACCATTTCCAGATTCCCTGACAAAAATATACGATTGCTCTATAAGAATAAGCTAAGTAATTGTAACTGGATACTTGTACACTCAATGAAAGGTAAGTAAACCACCAGATAGGTGGTTGTAAATTCCAAACGAAATACTAAACTTTAGGGACTTACTGGTGTGGACCAAAGCAGTAAACAATTGCTTAGAAGAAGCCTGAGTTAAAAGCGGATAAGAACGAACTGCTTCCGATAACCTCAATGCTCCGGATGATATGATCAATTCAAATGATTCCCGTATCCAATCATGAATCCTACTGAACACTTTGGAGTTCGAAACTATCAGGACATCCTACAATTGATGAAAACATGTCCAAATTACAACTTTAATATATACCCGAAGAAGCAAAATCAAAGAGTCAAACACATTGAAGGCAAATTTAAAGAGAAATGATTGAGACGGACTTCGATAGTCTTGTCGATTTTCGACCAGACAGTCCCGAAAACATTGAATCGTAGCGTAGAGAAATGATGTACATCTTCCTCTTCCACCTCAGATCTCTTAGCGATTTTAGGCGAAGGCGACTCGATCCTCCGTTTGCTTTTCATCGATTTCCCCTGGATACTCCCAGACGAAGCCTTGTGGAGAACAAAAAACGGCTGCAACGAAACAAACTTCAATTCAATGGAACAAAAATTGACCAAGATTGAGTGAGAGAGCGGACCCGGATATCATTTTCTGCTGTGGCACCGGTATTGAAGGAATCGGTGGTAGAGGATGCCGGAGGATCCGCGACGGTGCCGGAAGGAGCCATGGGATGGGGCAATCGAGAACGATTAGGGTTTTAAGGCGCTTGCAACTCGTGCCGCTCTTTTTGGCGGGAAAATGCGTGTGCACACCACAGAACCGGAATCGAACCGGGGAGTTTACAGCCTATGTATTCATTTTAAAAAATTGAAGGAAGTTGGTGGTCTCCGTTTTAATAGGGTGTAATTAGTTGGCCTGTGTTTAAATTATTAAACACCCAACCAAACTCTATATATTCTTTTTTTTTACGAGATAAAAATAGATCGTGTGAAAAAAAAATTGAGTAATAGACTCACTAAACTTCCTTGTTTTGGCCATCACCACGACGGTTCTAGATAGTCCTCATAGTGGAGGGGTTCCGAAATTCTGGCGACCACGTTCCCCATTTCAACTCCCTCACGATAGATCACACGATCTTTTGTGATGCCTCTCTCCCTTCACCATTGAAGATGTCTTCTTTATTTAAACCACATGATCCCGAATCCTTAAATTTACAAATCATCTACTCTTATTGCTTCTTCTTTCTTTTTTACCTCAATTCATATCCTCTCTAAATGGTTTATAATCTCCGACATACGGTCCAAGACTTAAACTTGGGCATTGACGATGCTCCATTCGCTCTCCTTCCCGATGTTGTCAATCAGGATGCGCTGGAGAACCAATTCATGATTGTTGGTCGACCGGTGATGCCTCGCCGTCAATTGATGTTCTCGATGGTTGCTAACATGCCCCGGATATGGGGACTTGCTGGTTTGGTGCATGGCCAAATCATTGATGGTCGACGCTTTCAGTTTGTCTTTCCGATAGAAGAGTCTCTGAAGACAGTCCTTCGGCGAGGCCCTTGGTTCTATGTGGATCGTATGTTGATAATGGAACAGTGGACTCCGTTGTTTAACCCGATAATGCTTAATTATATCCGGTTTTGGATCCAGATAAGGGGTACCTCGATTCAATTCAATAATCGGGAAGTGGTTGCCCACATTGGTCGGGCTTTAGGCATGCTAATGGGTGTCGACTTTAACCCTCCAACTGCACGGATTACCAATGGACGGGTCAGTATCAATTGGAATGTTAATACCCCTCTTCGATAGGAACTTTCAGTTTGCTCATGGTGTCAATACGCTTTTGAGTCTTCGTTACGAGCGCTTAAGGGGTTTATGTGAAGTGTGTGGCATGCTTACACATGATACGAGGAGATGCTTAATTAAGAATGGTGGTCCAGATGATCTGGATTCTGATGATGAGGGGCACGGCCGGCGTCCTGGCAATGTAGGGGTTTACATTTAGGAGATCATTGAGGGGGAGAATGGGTTTACTGGTGATGCGCCAAATTCAGATGCAGAACATTTTGTTGAATCAGGTGAGGCGGATGAGATGATTGATGCCCTACATGAAGAAGAAGTTGCGGATTTCGGCCCTGCAGATGATGCTTTTGATCCTGATTTGGAGGCGGATGAGAACCGCAATGGATATGATGGTGAGCTGGAGATGCGGGAGATGTATCATAGTGGCTTCGGGAGGTTTGTGATGGATGGTCCTATGGATCCCCTTCATCCACAATTACCTGAACAAGCTATTGTTGCTGCCAACGCTGGAATTTTCCATGCTTCTCAGGAGGATTGTGTTGATAGGAATCAAAATGATGGTGATTCAATGAAAGTTGTATGCGGCTTATGTTGATTAGATCACTGACTTGGTGAACCGCATGTGGAAGCATAGAGATGAAGCTTCCTCTTCAGGCAGTTCGAAGGTCTTGATTTCTGAAATGGAGGAAGCAAAGGATGTTGATAATGAACCGTCTGTTCATACAGACATTGTGAGAGGTGTGGTGGGCCCTAAACCACCACTAGCAACATGAGTACAACCGTTTGGAACTGTCAGGGAATTAGCAATCGCCCTACAGTTTGACGCCTTAAGGAGATACAACGCAAGTATCTTCCAGACATCATTTGCCTTTTGGAAATCAAGCACTAAGATGACTACATCCGTGATTTGTGTGTTGAGCTTGGTTATGATCCAACTGTAACAGTTCCTCCACAATGTATGAGTGGAGGAATTGCTATCTTTTTCAAAAAACAATTGTTTCAATTTTTGTTTTATTTTAATCTCCGAACCTTGTTGATACCAAACTTAATCTTAATGGAATTGCTTTATATTATTCGTTTGTCTATGGTCCTCGGATCATCGTCATGTGGTCACAGAATTTCACCATAATGTTTCTGAACGCAAAAACAGATTCACTTATGATAGCAGATTATTTGATCAAGACGGATTTCATGAAACAATAGCCGAGTTATGGGATACAACAGTTGATATTGCAGAAGATTTGAGTCAGCACTTAATCTCTTGTCAATAACTAATGTCCTCCTGGAAACGCCACAACAAGAGGGATGTTTTAGCTCGAATTCAAGGTCTGAAACATCAACTAGATTCAGCCTATTCTTCAGGGCCGCTTGCATGCAGTCACTACCGGTCATTTAAAGCATGAGCTCAACGAAGCATATATGGAAGATGAGCATTACTGGAAATAGAAAAGCAGAGCTAATTGGTTGAACAAGGGTGATCGCAATACAAAGTTTTTCTCCGCTTGTACAAAGAATCGCCAAGCACGCAATCGTATCTTACCATTGAAGATGACACTAGAATGGTACATCATGGAGATGATAATATTGGATTAGCGGCCAATGATTATTTTTCTGGCCTATTCACAACAACTCGGGAGACATCTTCGTCTTATGATAGAGTCTTTGCAGATTTTCCTTCCCGAGTAATTGATGTTATGAACACTGATCTTACAAGAGATGTTACTGAGTATAAAATCAAACAAGCAGTCTTCAACATTGGCGGAGATAAAGCTCCGGGTCCTGACGGGTTCACTGGATCTGTCTATCAACAAATTTGGCCTGATGTAAAGCATACACTTATTCAGGAGTTGCAACAATTCTTCTAGACCGCTGAATTGTGTGGTTCTCTCAATCATACAAATTTGTGTATGATACCAAAGATTGACTCCCCGACTAAGTTTTCAGAATTCAGACCAATCGCTCTGTGCAATGTGGGCTATAAAGTTATCTCTAAAATCCTGGTTAATCGATTAAAGCAACATCTCCCTGGATTAGTTTCAGAGAATCAAGCAGCTTTTATTCCAGGACGCAACATTATCAATAATATGCTTATGGCTCATGAAATGCTTTATTCATTGAAATCTCGCAAAAGATTGGGTAAAATCATATGTAACCATAAAAATTGATATATCGAAAGCTTATGACCGTCTTGAGTAGGATTTTCTTCGCCAAACAAGGCAGCATATGGGATTTCATGCTCAATGGATACAATGGATAATGGCATGTGTCGAGTATGTCACTTTCTCCACACTGGTCAAAGGCACGCCAAAAGGAATATCATTCCGTCTCGTGGAATCTGACAAGGGGATCCCTTATCCCCTTATCTCTTTATACAATGCGCTGATGTCCTCAGTTTTATGTTGAATCGTGCTCAGGAGAGAGGACAATTACAAGGTATGAAAATTAGTCCGACATGACCAACAATTAGTCATCTTCTTTTTGCAGATGATTCCTTGTTTTTTTGTCATGCCACGGCTCAGTCTTGTTTAACAACTCGTCGTATACTTACTGAATATGAGCATACCTCGGGGTAAGCTGTTAACTTAAACAAGTCCTCTCTGACTTTTGGAGCCAAGTTACAGCCTGATCGAAAGTGTAGACTATGCATTATACTGCAAATTCACAATGATGGAGGTTTTGGGAAATATTTGGGGTTTCCCCGCGCAATTTGGACGAAAAAAGAAGGATCTATTCCAATATCATATAGATAAAGTCAGAATATACTAATGGTTGGTCCCACAGGTTTTTGTTCTAATGCTGGGAAAGGGATACTATTTGAACAATCGTCATGGCGCTTCCTGTCTACACTATGAATTGTTGACTACTACCAATCGGAATTTGTGATGAAATTAATGCGATACTTCAGCAGTTTTGGTGGAGGTGGGAATCAACGTTCGATGCACTGATAAGCGTGGAAGCGATTAGGTTATACTAAGAGTGAAAGAGGATTGAGTTTTCGCGATTTAGCTACCTTCAATATTGTATTATTGGCAAATCAAGTCTATCGAATTATGCAATCCCCTGATAGTCTTGTAGCTCGTGTGTTGAAAGGTAGATATTACGCTGATTCTACTCGGCTTCATGCGGGAATCGGGACCAAACCATCTTACATGTGGAAATATTTACTTGCGGATCGGGATATGCTTAAATAGGATATGCGTGTTCTGCTTGGGGATGGCACCATCCCCCATGTTTATTCTGATCCGTGGCTACCAACTGATCCACCTCGTGCGCCATCTCATAAACTAGATGCAACTATGACAATCATTATGGTGACTGAGCTGATTGACCCAACAACAATGACATGGAACCAACAAACTCTGCAATCAATTTTTACTTTCGACGATATTGCGATAATCAACATTCTTCATCTCCCTTCTCAATCTACAACCGATGTTTTGGGTTGGAACTATACAACTTCAGGAATCTATACGGTCAAATCCGGGTACCAGTTTGTTTATCAACATGACAACGATGTGGCGAGACCAATTCCCCCTCCAGGGTGTGTTCTATCAAAACAAACAATTTGGAAACTTCCAATTGCACAAAAGCTACGCCATTTTCTATGGCGTTTACTATCTAATGTTCTTCCTATAGGTACCACATTACAGTATCGTCGAGTCACAAACAATGCTCAATGTTGACGATGTTGTTTTCATGATGAAACACCGGATCATCTATTTTGTACCCGCCCCATGTCCAGGCCATATAGCGAGCTTCATCAGCAGCAAGTATTCTTTCACATCATCTCAATGAAACATTCGACCAGAGATTTCAAAGAATTCTAGAATGAATGAAGCTCTTCATACCTGTCTTCGTTATTTACCCATATGGATGCTATGACGAATATGGAAGTCGCGGAATCAACTGGTCTATCAACATATTCAAAGCAGGTGGTTACAAGATGTCAAACTCGCTATTATTGATACAATTGAGTGGACAAGTACAATTCATGGTGCTACAACACCAAAGAAATGGTAAAGACCTCCTACTGGCCAACAAGTATACTCAGCTTTGAAGGCAAAGCTACAAGCATTATATTAAGCTATGAAATGGATGCTTAACCAAAGTTACACACATATAATTTTTGAAGGAGATAATCAGATAGTCACAAATATCTTTCGCAAGGGTTTCCTCCATTTTCATCATCAAAATTGGGTACGGGATGTGAATAAACTATCAAAAGATTTCAGTTCAATCATATATGGACGAACTTCACGAGACAACAACATAGCTGCGGACACTCTTGTAAAAAATATATGAATCAACAATTTATTCGTTTGGTTTACTCTTATGTACCAATTTGTATATCATCCATACTACAAAGTACAAACAAAGTATTTTGATTAATCAATATACCAGATTTTTTTTTTAAAACATATAACTAGAAACAAAATCAAAGAAAGTACATGAATTTATCCACGGTAATAATTATTGTGTTAATTGACTGTCTCATTAAAAACTCTTTAAATTCTTAAAAATTACTCTATAACTAATTCAATGTAATGTTTTTGAGATATCCAACGTAATTTAAACTGTTAAATGTTTTTTATTTCAGAATCTATTCAAAAGTAATACCAAAAACTTATATTTAGTTCGATCGTAATTATTTAATATTTTTTATTAAACAAACAAAAATGATTCAATATTCAAATATTTGCTGTTGGTATGTAACTGAAATAAATTTAACTTTTTTTTTATCATAGAAAGAAATTTATTTCTCTTCAAAATTGCTCTATGGCTAATTAAATGCAAAGTTTATTCAACGTAATTTAAGTTGTTTTTCAATTTTTAAAATAAGCTTTTATTTCATAATCTACTTTAAACAATGCAGAAGTTATATTTAGTGAGATAGTAATTATTCTTTATATTTTACCAAATAATATAAAAATTATTCTATATTCAACTATTTGTTTTCTTGGTATATAACAAAAATAAATTTAACTTTTTATTATAGAAAGCGATTTATTTCTCCGCAAAAACTTCCTAAAAAATTGCTATGTAACAACAACAAGAGAGAATGACACATATACCCAACTTTACATACCCACTAACCACATATAACCATACCCTTTTTTTAATCACATATATCCACCCTTTTTTATTTTATATCATTATACCCTTCATTTACCGAAGCTATTTTTCATTATAAATGATATATTTGTTAGGGTTTAAGATTTTAGGATTTAGGGTTTAGTAAAATTATAGAGTTTATGACTTACTCCCTTATAAACTTAGAGTTTAATTTTAATAACTATTAGGGTTTAATTGTTAGGATTTAGGGTTTATATTTTAGAAAGTTAGGATTTATTAGTTGTGGGAAGACTTTTTAGGGTTTAGTATTTTAGGGTTTAGGGTTTTAAATACTAAACCCTAGATCCTAAATCTTAAAACCTCATAAATAGTTAATATTTAAAT
This sequence comes from Aurinia saxatilis, assembly GCA_900406295.1. Lineage (NCBI taxonomy): Eukaryota > Viridiplantae > Streptophyta > Magnoliopsida > Brassicales > Brassicaceae > Aurinia > Aurinia saxatilis. Next base: position 11,164 of record OVAP01001616.1, on the reverse strand, counting down.
AGGTGTATTTTAGATTTTTTACAAAAAAAAAAAAAAACTAAAAAGAAGGAAGGTGAGTATATGTGATTAATGAAATAAAAAAATGGGTATATGTAGTTAAACCCCATGTAACAATTAATGCATAGTTTTGGAATATCCAACTTAATTTAAATTGTTTCTTAATTTTCAAAGTAATTTTTTATTTCAGAATCTATTAAAAATGAATACTCCAAATTTATCTTTAGTTTGATTGTAATTGTACAATGTTTTTTTATCAAAAAAAAAAAATATTCTATATTCAATAATTTGTTTTTGGTATATAACGGAAATAAATTTCGCTCTTTTATCATAGAAAGAGATTTATTTCGTGACGTAAGTCTATGATGATTATATAAAGAATTAAATTGTAACTCAGATAATTTTTTCTCTAAGAAATTAGCCGAAAACAAAAAACTGAAAAAAGAGAGAACAGACAGAGAAGGATAAGAGAGAGAGAGACCGATTCTCCTTCGTTGTCTTAAAATAAAAAATCCGAGGAGACTGGAAGACACAAAGACAAAGAGACAAGGTAAAATAAAATTACAATTACTGTAAATCTGTTAACCAGTAACCTCGTTTAAAACCTCTCTGATTAATCCAACAAATATTCGTCAAAAACAAATAATATTCAATTGTATACGACTTTATATTTTGTATGTAGACGCGTGCGTATAGATCCTGGCAAGTATATATCTTAAGAGTTTTCATCTCTCTGGCTTGTGTTTGTTTTGTATATTCACCAGAAAAAGACGAGATTCCAGAACAGGAATTAGCTTAGCCCATCACTGAAATCTCACAACAGTGAGAGAGAGAGATTTTTGTACTGGGTATTAGAGAAAATTAGGGTTTGTGAGGAAAAGGAAGTTTAGGGTTTTCGTGTTTTTTTGTTGTTGTGATTGGGTGATGGAGATTGTTGGGGAAACCAATTCGATGGGAGATGATTTGGAGACCTGAATCATGTAATGTTATTTCCCAATTTTAGGGATTTTTATTTATTTTTGTATGGTTATATATTCGTTAGATTGTGTTTAAGATTCCGTGTTTTATGGGTTCGATCTTCTTGTAAGCAATTTTGCTTACGGTGATTGATTCATGATCTCACTTTGTAATTGATTGTTATTGTTTTCTGGGTTAATTAGCTTTTTTTTATTCAGTGTTTGGTCTAAATTTGAGAATTTTTTTTTTGTCTTTTGACAGCTTGATCATCTCGTTTCTGGTAAGAATTGTTCTGCTGTCTTTAATGTGTTCTTTGTCTCGTTGTAACAGTTGGAAAAGCAGGATCGGAATCTGTTTGTGCGTCGAGGATATTAATTTATTGTAGATGGTGAGTTTAGCTTAAAACCCCTCTTTTTCTATTGCAGTGTTATCCTTGTCTGTATCCTGGATGAAAAGGAGTGATAAGGTGGCATATTTAGGGTTTAGATTACAAGGTTGTGCATCGTTGCTCGTTTAAGTTCTGATTGATGTGATCGTGACGGCTTTTGATGAAGAATAACGGTGCTTGATGCTGAAATTATTAACCATTTAGTGATTCTCTGTATTTCATTCAATATTCTTATTGATACTGCTGCAACTCGCTGATCGTAATGATTTCTTATCTTAACTGGTTCTGTGAATCTGCCTCTTTGACATATTCTCTGTTATTGTATCACCTGCAGGCTGATAGAAGAGTGGGTAAGCGTTTAATGGATCAGAGAGGTTTTTCAAAAGTGGAGTCTGGAACTTGTAATGTTTGTGCTGCTCCTTGTTCATCTTGCATGCATCGCGATGTAGGTTTCACAGGATCAAAATCAGGCGAGTCATCAGATGAAAACTGCCATGGAGTAGCTGGCAGCCAGTGTTCTGTGAACGAGGATGGGACTTTGCCTTCTTCTGTTATTAATGCTCGCAACAGTTCAAATAACACTGCTAGTGAAGCAAGCAATCTTGTTAGTTCCAGTCATGATGCTCTCTGTGAGAATGCCGAAAGTAAGGAAATTATAAGATCTTCTCGGATATCTGATGGTTCCAGAGCTGTTGGTATGACTTCAAAGACCTATGTTTCTAAAGGCAGGATGAGAAATAAAGGTTCTGCATCAGCTAATGTGTTAGATCAGAGTTCTAACTGCGTAGAGGGCCAGGAAGATGGAATATTGTCTGATGATCGCACCAAAAAAATAAATTCAGGTTATCCTGATAACAAGATAGTCAATAAGGATTCAGCTCTGGTTTCTGATCTGATTCTGGGTTGCTCTACGAAAGATCAAGATTTGACAATGGTAGAATCTTCTAGTGTTCTTCCAAATGAAGTTAAATCAGAGTCTTTGCGTAATTCATCATCCAACCATGAAGACAAAATCAGTTCAGAACGGGGAATTTTCAAGGAAAAATTAGGACAAGGAGGTAACAAAGAGATGGAGGAACCTTCTGCTAAAGGATCTACAGTTTGTGGCCAGAATGGTAAGGATGGGAAGTCAAGTAAAAGCACTTCCGCCAATAAATCAGATGAGCCAATCTCATCACCTATGTCTGAGAGCGAGAGTGATGATTCAGAAATGGTGGAACATGATGTAAGTAATGCTGTTTTGTCTCATATAAGAAAGTAGTGAATGTATCTATTTTGTTCATTTTACTGTAATAGTCGCTCTTTATTTCCCAGTGGAAAATCTCATGTGAAGGTTTTTTTTTTTGTTGAATAGGTAAAAGTTTGTGATATCTGTGGAGATGCGGGTCGTGAAGATTTACTTGCAATTTGCAGTGGATGCAGTGATGGTGCAGAACACACGTAAGCGTGCTTCTTCTGTTCATAATGGCCAAATTGATTTGAAATTTTGTATGAACTTTTAGTAGTATAGCTTGAGTTTATATTAGTTACTGATTTTCATTTTTGTCATGTCTACCATCAGTCATAAAGTAGCACCGTTAATGTGCTAATAATATAGTTGTGTTTTCCTTTATTCAGGTATTGCATGCGGGAAAGGCTCGATGCAGTTCCTGAGGGTGATTGGCTCTGTGAAGAATGCGAGGAAGCTGAAAAGCAGAAGCAAGGTAAAACTGAATAGTTATCCAACCACTCTATTTGTGAAAAAACTTAGCGGAATCTATTGGCAAACAAAATTTCTGTTTCCATTTTGTCTAATGGGGAAGTCCAACATGCAGTAGCTAAAAAAGGAGAAAACGCGGTAACCCTCAATACAAATAATTTGGGCAAAAGGCACGCAGATAAAACTGAAGCAGCTCCAGATGCTAAAAGACAGGCAGTTGAGGGTTCAACTGGGTCACCTAAAAAATCTATACTCCCCAAAATCGGTGCATTATCACGGGAAACATCATTCAAGGGCTTAGACAGGTCAAGGGGAAAGCTAAGTCATCAAACATCTTTTAGTGATAATACAGAAAGTGGAAGATCTACAGGTTCTCAGCTCCAACCTCCAAAAGGTAGGCTGCATAATGGAATTGCTCAACTCTGCCTTATCCTTCTTTTTTTGTTTTTTTGCATATTTGTGGTGATATTGCAGCTTGTATAGCATTACCTCTTTTTGTTTCTCTATCCAGGTGCATTTTTGAAATCCAGTTCCTTCAATTGTCCGAGCTCAAAACAGAAAGTGCAACTTATGGAGGATATTATTCCCCCAAGGCAGAAGACTGGAAAAGAGTATACTTCACTTGATGTAAAGGAAGGGGGTCTTAAAAATGTAGGCAAGTCAATTTCAAGCAGAACAACAGACACAGGGAGTTCTAATGGAAACGACACACAAGCAAAAACGTCTGCGTCGAAAATTTATCCTGCAAAGGAGGGCAAAAGTTCAAAGCAACTGAACAATCGTAGTACAGAAGCTAATGCGCCAGCATCCTCCACCGACCAGAAGCTGACTTCACGTAGCAATTCGTCTGCTTCATACGCAAACAATACTCGTGACTTAAAGGGTTTGCAGTCTGATGGTAAACGAGGTAGCTTGACGAAGCAAGTGAGCAATTTAAACAGAAACCGCCTAGAAAGGCCAGTTGCTTCTGGTATGTTTTCTGTCATTTTGTCAATAAATTGGCACTTTTATTATTTTATCTTGGATAGTTTTTTGTTTGGATATGTTTGTTATTGTTTTAGTATATAATCTCCCTTTCTTAGATATCATGATTGGCTCCACTGTTATTTATTTCTTCCGTTTGCAGGAGGTGATGAAAGCTGCAGTGGAAGCGAGCAAAGTTCAAGTCAACCTGACTGTAAGGAAGAGCTGCCATCCACTTGTGAGGGTGAGGCTGTGCCAAGCCTTGGTAATGTAGCTTCACAGGATGGATTATCGAGGTCCAGAGAATTTAGAGAAGTAGGGAAGAAAAGCAAGGAATCCTTCGGGAAGCGCCAACGGTCTAGCCTGTTATCTGGTGCTAAAGGCTTACCATCATCTCAAAAGGGAGGTCAGACTGCACAATCTGGTGACATCTCAGGCGTTTCTGATAGTGATCTCACTACCACAAAAAATGTTAGAGAGGATATAAATAAGGGTAATAGGTTGCGGGCTGCAGTAGATGCTGCTCTGCGTAAGAAGCCCAGCTTTGGCAAGAACAGAGCATTGGAGCAGCAAGCTGATGTGTCTTTGGTATCTAATGTTGATTCTAACTCTGATAAGACTTTACGTAATCAGTTGCCTTCAAAGATGCAGAAGAATTATGCGTCACACGAAGGTTTGCAAGGAGGGCATTCCACTTTATGGCCTGCTTCTGACCCATGCAAACAGACATTTATAACAACTGAAAAGCAACTTGCACTCTCCGGTGCTGATGCAATGCCTCTACGACCAATTGAATCAGAAAATCATCCCTCTGTGAGGCCTGTGATAAGAGATTGGCCATTAGTTTCCCCGCCTGATTTGTTGAGAAGCTTAGCCATTCCAGAGCACAAGTCTATATGGCAGTAGGGTTCCCTTTCTTTTTTGTCAATATATGCCTTTCCTGATTTTTACTACTTTTTTCGTGGAGGCATACCTCTTTACTTTTGTGCGTATGATGCATATCAAATTGTAATTTTCTCATATAATTTTTTTCAGAGGAGACTTGGAGGTGCAGAAACCCAGGAATCACTCAGCTATGCATAATGGCTTGCAAGCACATCTATCAACCTTAGCATCACCTAAGGTTGCTGAAGTGGCTAATAAATTTCCAGAAAAATTTAGCTTGTATGAAGTGCCCCGGCTTAGTACTTGGCCTGCACAATTTCAAGATATAGGTACTCAGGAGGGCCATATAGCTCTATTCTTCTTTGCAAAGGACTGTGAGAGGTAGGATTCATTCATGATTTTTCACTTGCTTTTATTTTTTTGGTGTTTTAAATGTTTAACTCTATAATTTTTTCCTTTGCTAATGAGAGCTTTCGTCTTTGTGTGATACAGTTATGAGAGAAATTATAAGCCCCTGGTCGATAACATGATCAAGAAAGATCTAGCCCTAAAAGGAAACCTTGATAATGTTGAGCTTTTGATTTTTCCATCCAACCAGCTTCCTCCGAATTGCCAGCGTAAGAATGCTTACCAAAATTCTTACACTTTGGGCACATGATAATCTCTTTGTTGATTTGATTTATCAAAATGTCCTTTCGTACCAAGTTTTCATATCAAAATTCTGCATCTTCAATATTTGATTAGGCATAGAGATAGAACAGGCAGACTGAAATTAATTTTCCAAAATGTGCTTTTTTCTTATGTTCAGACCTCGTTTGCTCGCTTTTTTTTAGCTCAGCTTCCCCTTAGTTTGGTTTCTTTTGTTAAGTAGTAGTTCTTCATGTTGCTTGCTTGCTTAAAAAAGTAGATGTGACTCTTCGCTGCAATATTGTCTGATTTAAATACTGCTGTTATTATTGAAAGTAGCACTGCTTACAGCTTTAACTTGTTGCAGGTTGGAACATGTTGTATTTCCTTTGGGGTGTATTCAGAGGAAGAAAAGTGATTTGCTCTAATCCTCAAAAGAACGCAACTCTGCCTGCTTCAAATGTTTTGCCGTGTGACAAAGTCCCCATTTACTTGTGCCAAACAAATTCTCCTTCCAAGCATTCGGAGAAAGCATCTTCTCTACGTGAGAGCTCACACAACATAATTGAAACTCAAAATAGGACAGATGTACTTAGCCATGAAAATCCAAGTGACAGAGGGTCCTCTATAGAGCGATCATCGAGCATAAAGGTAGGACATTACCATCCTTTAATTTTCATTTGGTTCTCGCATGTCATCTCACTCTTAAATTCCTTAATACAGGAGGAAATTGCTATTAAGGATCCCGAACCAGGTGTGAATCATATCCCTTGTCAAGCTGCTGGATTAAATTCTGGAGATAGTATAGCGAAGAAGGTTGAGAAGATTGAGGAACATGACACAGGTGGTATAAAGGATCTGCCGTTGACTGTCACGGCCTCAGAAATCCAGCCTGGTGACCAAGACAATCCTGTAGCAAGAGATCTGAACTGTAGTCAGGAGAGCCACAGAAAACGTCCTCTTTGGGATCTGACAAGACCCACCATCGATAATTTCTCAGCCATGAACCACAAAGTGGAGCTCAGTAGTGACGGTTTATGTGAAGGGACTGCAAATAAGAAGCTGAAGACAGAAAATGAAAGCAGCAGCAGCGTTTCCCGGGATACATCTGGTAATAATGATTCAGGGATCATGAAGAAGAGTTCTAAGGTCGTGTTCCCTTTGGACTTGAATGAGGAAACAACTGAAGACAGTATGGGACTATTGGCTTTCTTAGGTGGAACAAGCAACTCTGGTGAACAAAGTAGTAATAGTATGAATAAAGAGAAACAGAAAGAAGACGAAGATGATGACGCTGCTGTGGCCGCTTCTCTCTCCTTATCACTCTCATTTCCGACTGAGGAGCCGAAGAATGAGAATACTCCGTTGTTTCTGTTCAGAGACCTACCCAGATAAAATAATCGTAAGTTTTTTTTTTCTCTTTCTTTGTTATGAGTGTGTCCTTTAGCTGTTTTTTGGCTGGTGAAGACTGACTCAAAGGAGATAAAAATCACAGATATTGTATATAAGAAAAAGGTGATGAGATAAAATGATATGAAGTATTTTAAAATTAAAGTTTGTTTTAAATATATAGAAGAATAATTATATATGTTATCCTGTCAGTTAGGTACCTGTTTTATGGGTTACAAAAATATATATTTGAAGTTGTTTTGGTTTAGAGCATCTGAATTCTAGAAATCAATAAAAGTTTGAAAAGAAAAGCTGATAAAATAGAGGGAGGAGGGTTGTATAATAAGACATTGTTTATATTGAGTTTGTAGTATCCAAACCAAATGTTGGTTCACTGATTGTGATCTCGTGTTTGAGCCAGTGATGTTTACAAAGCAAAGATCAATTGATAAGTCCTTTCTTCGTCCGGTAATTAAGTCGAGAAATATCCAACTATTGTTTATCTACTGGAATAATTCGGGTCCACAAATTTGGTAAAGCGTAAAGCAAGTTGAAACATTGGATTTTGAGTGTGTAACCAAACATCCAACTGAATCTCTTACTATCCATCCCGAATCTCACTAGTGAGCCTAACAGTAAACACCACCATTTCTTTGTTTTGCACCAAAGACGAAAAGAAAAGTTTCCGGAATTGGTCTTAGTAAGTTTGGAACACTAGACTATCCGATAAATCCTAAGTAATGAGAGGGTAGTTTAGTCATTTTTCCAAGAGAAGATATATTCCTAGTGTTGCTCAGATCTCTTCCATTTTCATTTCCAATGGCGTCCTGCGTTGCTCATCTCTCCCTCTCTGGTAATCTCTCTACCTATTACTATTAAGCTCCTCTTGTTTTCAAATTGTTTATCTTCACCGGCGTATTTCGCATGATTTACATACCTCGTTACTACTATTATTTCATCTTTAACTTCTCCGATTGAATGTGTATTATTAGGTGGAGAATGATTATTCCGACTGTTGTTTTGATCTCTACTAAATTTAAGATTACAACATTTTGTTGTTTTCGGAAACAATAAGCAACATTTTGATTTGGGAGAGATTTATATTGAAAAAGGAATCTTTGCAAGCATCTTTTTTTTTTAATTCGATTCTTTCATCTGGTGCCACAGGTGGATCTCAATCTCATCATGTGAAACCGACTGGATTGTCTACCACCAAGCTCAATTCCATTTCTAAAACCTCTGCATTGACAATTCTGAAGAAATCCAACCGGAGTCACAAGTTTTTGGTTTCTGCCGAGTACCGGTATGTATGTCTGTGAATGTGACACTTGTGTCTTGAAAGCATTGAGAAATTTGTTGAAACGTATTTCTTTCAGAGACGGACCTAGGACTGGAAGCGGTGGTGATTTCATAGCTGGTTTTCTCTTAGGAGGTGCTGTGTTTGGCACTGTTGCATATATCTTTGCACCACAGGTATACAACATAGAGACTAGCTCTTGTGCTACGCTTATGTTACTTATCACTTTTGATATTTCTATGAACGATACTGCAATTATGACTTTATTTAGCTCTTACTTCTTTGAAATGGGATCAAGGAGTAATGCACATTTTTATACCTCATCAAAGTTTCCTTGCCTGTATTCTTATTTGTTCTTGTACTTTAAGATTATTTTTTTACCCTTCTCATGCAATTTAGCTAATTATTTCATTTCTTTTGATTAGATCCGAAGATCGATTCTGAATGAGAATGAGTATGGTTTCAAGAACCCGCAACAGCCAACATACTACGATGAAGGTTTAGAGAAAACAAGAGAGACATTGAATGAGAAAATTGGACAGCTTAATTCAGCTATTGACAATGTTTCTTCGCGTCTAAGAGGTCGAGAAAAGAACACTTCTTCATCCAATGTACCGGTTGAGACTGACCCAGAAGTTGAAGCTACGACTTGAAAATCCAACACTTTTCTTCTACTTTGTGTTTCCATTAGTAACCAGAGTTTAAACAATTCCATAAGATTTCATTTGATGTTTCAGTCTTTTCTTTTTCCTTCTTCTGCTCGGTGCTCTGTACAACTTTTGCAACGTGATTATATACCGTCTTTTGTCTTTAGTGAATAAGAATTTCACCGTGGTTTTTCTTTCCATGTAACTCAGCATTTGAGTTGTTCCAATTCTAATTCCGAAAAACGCTGCCTAGAATATAATATTTGTGCATTACAAGTTTACAATAATGGTACTTTTAAAATTTCAATTGTATCGGTTTCGGCTTTATACTAAATAATTTTTTTTTTTTGTTTGGAGAGAAAGTAGAGAGAAGTTTTATTAGAAATTATGAGCTAATATTTTACAAGGGGTATACACATATTTATAGGGGAGAAGTTAAATGCGCTGATGTAAGCGATTACCACATCAATCACAAGGATGACATCATCGCTTGCATCACCCTATTATTATTTATGCGGTTATAATCGCTTATTGTACTCTTAAACACACATACATATTTTTAGACAAACATATTATTGCGTAAGAAGTTTCTCATACGTAAGGAATTCGTCTTAGTGCTCCATTTTGAACTTGATGATGTGGTAGTCACAACAGCCGGGTTGATCTCTTGGGCATTTATACTTTATCTCCGGTTCTTCAAAGTCGTATTTGATGTTGAATTTCTTGACAAGACGTGATACAAACACCACATCTGCCAATTACTATCTTCGACCCGTAAAAAAGGAAAAGCCCGTTCATGCCATTGCATTTATCGACACGGGAGCTCATACAACTATAATGAATCCCAAAATTCTCCCATCTTCGATGTGGCTTCCACACCAGCAAGAGTTTCGTGTCGCAAACGCTGGCTCACTGACTGTCAAACTAAAGTAAAAACCGATCACTATCGAGCTCTTCCCCAAGTGCCGAATCACAACAGAGGTACTCGGTTCATCAGCACCAGAAAAGACCTAATATTAGGTTGGGATACATATTACGCTCTAAAGAAAAAATTCGATATATCCATTGAAGCAAGAGGAATGAGGTGGAATGCCCTGTTCAAAGCTTTTACAACCATACCCCGCCTATTCACAGTTGAAGCACCAGCAATTCAGCATTTCAACAAAATTAGAGAAGAGATTACCATAATCTCATCTGCAGATTCTCATACAGATTTCCTTCAAAAGTGCAAAAATCCATTGTGGTTAAACTCGGAGTTCTTTGTCTCATTGCCTTTCAAGAAAAATGTTCACACCACTCCAACAAAAGCAAGTCACGCGGGAATGCCACCAACATTATTGCAACAAGCAAATGAAGAATGCGACGAACTATTAGCTCAAAAGGTTGTTTCATAAACAAATTCACCATGGGCATGCAAGGCATTTTATGTCAACAACCGCGCTGAACAAGCAAGAGGAAAGCTTCGATTAGTCATCGACTACAAGCCGCTTAATCAATATCTACAGGATGTCAAGTTCCCTCTACCAAACAAAAAGGCTCTCCTGCAACATCTTCAAGACGCAACAATATTCTCAAAGTTCGACCTGAAGTCAGGTTTTTGGCAACTAGGAATTCAGCCTGATGAAAGATATAAGACAACATTCTGCCTACCTAATTGCCATCTTCAATGGAATGTCCTACCATTCGGGTTAAAGACTGCCCCAACATTGTTTCAACAAGCAATGCTAACGATTTTCAAGCCTCTCATTCATACAGCCTTAATTTATATTGACGACATCCTACTGTTCTCCTCAGGCGAAGAAGAGCACGTCGAGTTACTCAAACAATTTCAGGCTATAATCAAAGAATATGGAATCATGCTTTCGGCAAGAAAAATGATCATAGCCCAACCCAATATTGAATTTCTCGGAATGCAAATAACTAATGGACGATTTACACCACAAGCCCATCTAACTACGACACTCCTCGATTTCCCCGACGAAGACCTCACAAAGAGACAAGTTCAACAATTCCTTGGAGTAATCAATTACATAAGTGATTTTTCCCTCAACTTTCGCAGATGACAAGACCTCTCCAGAAAATGCTAAAGAAGAATCCACCACCATGGACGATACGACAAACCGAAGCAGTCAAAAAGCTAAAACTGGAAATACAAAAGCTGCCCCCTTTAAAGATTCCCTCTACCGGGACACGTATTCTGCAGACTGATGCAAGTGATAAATATTGGGGAACCATACTGTTCGAAGAGACAAATGGAAAACGTATAATCTGTGGATACAAAAGTGGACGCTTTAAAGATTCGGAGATGCATTATC
>OVAP01001615.1:0-22900 GCA_900406295.1 Aurinia saxatilis | reverse complement strand
TGATCAACTGGAGCTTCTCACGTGTCTCATCACGCTCATCGGTCTCTGCATTGGTAGAGTCTGCAGCTTGCTGAGACTGATTGTGAGACACATTGCCATTGACACGAGGCTGTTGAGGAACACGTGGTGCCGGTTCCGAAAGAGGAGCAGCACGACCAAGACCTGCTGGCCCAGCAGGAGGTGACTCAGCAGTATGACTTCTAGACTCTATTGGTGAAACAGGACTTACTACCTCAAAATCTCTCTCCACATGTGGACTTTCCTTAATCCCTGGACTAACGTTTACTCTGCTGTCTTGATGCTTTTCAAGTTCCCTATTAGATTGAGGGCTCTGTTGAACATCATGTCCTCCATTACTACTCGTGTGACGTTCGATCTCTCTCGTTTCCTCAGAACTAGATATCTCCAATGGAGCTGAGGTCCCAGCATGTGCTAATTCGATATTATCATTCAAGAATTTGTCACCTGAAGCATTTTTAACACTATCGTAGTCGCCACCAGTCTCACCATTGGTCCCAGCATGTGCTAATTCGATATTATCATTCAAGAATTTGTCACCTGAAGCATTTTTAACACTATCGTAGTCGCCACCAGTCTCACCATTTCTTTGTTCCGCAGAGTTATTGTTTACAGCTAATAATAAATCAACTCCCTCCTCCAAGTTTTTGTCATCAATACCATCACTCACGGTGTCCTCAGAGATAACTTCACCCACCTGTTCTTCATTTTCAGGAGACACAATTCCATTTTCTGGAAAAGAAGGTGTATTTCCGTTTTCCATATTCACATCCTCAGCCTCTAATATGAAACCACTGGAAGTAGCTTTTTCACTGTTCTCAACAACATCCAAGCTTGATTCAATTTCACCAAACAAAATTTCTGCAGCGGCTTCCTCCTGATCATCATTCATTTTGGAAGTCGCAAAATCAGGTTCAGCGTCTCTGGTAGCTCTATGTTGCACGTTTACCTCAACACGGCTCTCTCCAGGCACCGAATACTTACCCTCCAAATCATTTACTCCGTTCTCCTTGCTACTTACTTCTCCCAACTCATCAACTTCATGCTCATCCTCTAAAGGCAAATCCTCGCGTAACCCATCATCTTCGAAATATTGAGCTTCTGCAACCTCCAGCGAACCGTTTGCTTCCTCAAACACCTCTTCTTCAATATCCCTAGCTTCATCAGATCCCACCAACTCCTCCTTCTTTACTTCCTCATCACTAACTATATCCTCTACAAGCTTCTTCTCATCCCCATCTCCCATTTTTAGATCACCTCAGCTACAGAAACAAACCAAATCTAATTCACCAACTACTTACACTACTTATATAAATTCCAACAAACAAAAAAAAACCCTAGCTCAGAATTATCACCCCAAACCCTAGAATCAGTATCTACACCAGTCACTAAATTCGATCCCAGACAGAAAATATCGCCAAATCCAAAATCAATCCAACAAAATTCAAAAATGAAACCCAGAAAACTACAGAGAGAACAGAAATGGGCGAGAAAGCAAACCTGGTTAACGAGAGAGAGAAGGCAAAAGTCTGTAAAAATCTTTTCATGCGCTTTTAAGCTCGCCTGCGACACTGCGACTACGACGGGAAGGAGGAGGAAGATAAGAGACTTTGATCGACGGTACACATCGGACGGTGGAAATTGGTTTTCTCTTTGTGCAATCGTGAAAAAGGCATATCACGTGACTAACATGATGTGGGCCAAGGCTTTTTTTAGTTGGGCTACATAAATCTTGTTGGCCTTTTTACGTTCATGACAGGAGAGATATACTTGTGTGTTATTGACCTTGTCTCTCCAGTGTTTGTCACTTACTCATTAGAACTAGAAGGATCATGTTATGGCTCACTAAAATCAATTTCACATTGATAATCTCGCTTTCTTAATAACGAATTCACTAATACTAGTAGATTAGTGTTTAACTATATAACAGAGTTGGAATAAATTGATTCATATGTTAGTCTTCTCCACCAGCATATCCTCCTCCTCTCATTGCCTCCACCACCTTCAGGCTCAATCGCCCTTTGTCCATTACATGTGACACTTGATCTCGCTTGTTCAGCTGTCTGAGAATGTCGGCTGCACTCTCTATGTCTCTCCGCCCCTCGACATACTGCAGGCAGGTGTAAGCGGACAGAGTCATGCTGCTCTTTGGGTTCCAGCGATCACTCAGCCTTCCCTCCATGGCCTCTGTCACTTTCTTTCTCCTCTCCTCTTCTCTATCCTCCTCATCCTCCACCCAGATTATCTTGCTCGCCAGACTCTCCCAATTGCTCTCTTTCTTCCCAAGCATGTCCACCATTTTCTCAGCCTCCTCCTTCATGCATTTCTTCCGGAGACCAAAATCCTCCAGAGTGAGATGGATACAGTCCCCGGAATCACACTCTTCCAGAATCTCGTGAGCCCCGTCGAGATCCCCCTTCTTTGCAAACGCCTTGATGATGTCAGGAATTCCGTAGCTATCAAGCGACAGCACGTCTTTGCCCAAGTTCCAGAGACGGTATATGTCCTCTGTATCACCCAGCTCACAATACATACTCATTAAATTTCCGTAGATTGATTCCTTGTTCTCGTCAGCAATCAACTGCTCTGCCACACGCAGCAGAGCTTTACCCTTTTCATTAGATCCTACTTGTAAGTAAACCAATCCAGGAAATAAGTAAGTGGCCCAGGGGGGCACCTTCTCCCCCCACTTGCTCAAAAACTCCTCCATTCCCTCTACGTCCATGTAATTTGCAGTGGCGAAACAAGTCATGAGCTTGCCAAATGGCACTCCCGCGGGTTCCATGTTCTTTTCGACCATCTCACGCAGAAGTTTAACCATCTTATCGTGCTCTTCAGCCTCATGGTAGAGATAGAGCATAGTGTTGAAGGGTTTAGCATCGTTGACAGCTAAACCAAGGTCTCTCATCTTCTGAAACGTGGTCTCTGCGACGCTTATAGAGCCTTGTGTTTTACAGCAGTTCAAGAAAGCGTCGTGAACGTAAAAATCCCTCTTTGGTAGTGGAATAGTGTCCAAGAACTTTGACCCTTCCTCAAGACCATGAACTTTTGCAACCAAGAGAAGACGAGTCTCGAAATCTACTGAAGAAAGGTTGTATCCTTTTTGTTCACTCATCCACTCCGATATCTAACACACCAAAACACCAATCACTATACAGTTTTAACAACCAAACAAACAAAAAAGTCCCTAACCTGGAGGGCGTGAGAGAATCGGTCGAATCTATGAAGCGAAGAGATGATGCTCCTGAGTTCTGCAATTCGAGTTTGATGTCCGAGTTCGCGCCATTCATGAAGCAAAGGAGTGATGGAGACCGTCGAGTCTTGGACACGCTCGATCCGACTCCTGAGAGTGTCTTTAGTTGCCTCCGGCGAAGGTACGATTTTGGGGATATCGACGCAGAAGCGTCTGCAACTGCAAGGAAGGTTCCTCAAGAAGCTACGGAATTGTGGTCTGAGAAGATGCTTCATGCTCAAGACATACACAAATTTTTCATGCGATTTTAGCTCGCCTGCGACTATGACGGGGAAGAAGGAAGGTAAGAGACTTTGAGCGACGGTGGATATCGGTTCTAGGTTTAAACATCGGACGGTGGAGGATGATTTGGGCCGAGGCTTTTTTAGTTACAGACAATTTAGTTATGGACCTTATGGTCTTTGTAGATTTTCATATCAAGCTTTGGGAGGTTAGATAAAAACAGGAAACACAGAAGGTATAATTTTATAATCATGATGAAAAAATTAATGGAAACAAATGCCCAAATTTCACAAACAAGGACATTTATGTCATTCTGTATAGTAAGAAGAGATCATCACCATTTTGATTTTCTTGGTGGTTCTGAAACTGGAACTTAAACTCCACTCTTCTTCATTCCATTGCGTCGTCCCAAACAACTTTCACACTTGACAACACCCCACACATGTCGATTTTGGTTTCATTTTCTTTTATCAACTACCGAGGAACTCTCTTACGGCTCAGTATTTCTTGTTCCTTGAGACGGTGTTGGAACCGAGCTAGTCGGGCTTGGAGACTGACAAGACCGGCCGCTTTCCGGGACAACACAAAGCTCAGTTGCGTCACATAGTTTTCTATCAGGCTTCCTGGTTGGTCAACCACCGCTAGAAGTTTCATTTCCTGATAATGATATAAAAACGAAGAATTAGACGAAGTGATAATAATCTACAAGTGATTTATTCAGAAAGGTATGTTTACTTACCTCGCGAACAATCTCCATTGTATCCTCGATTTCTTTTCTGTGTGCTGCAATCAGAGCTTCTTCTTCCTGACAAGGTCATGTGATAGTGGTGATTTATTAGTATAAGTGTCTACCATTGCTTGCACATCATTTCACAGGTTCATTTCATGTTTTAGAGATTTAAGTTACTATTTTACCTCAAGTAGCGCATCAAGGTTTTCATCAACCGACGGGTCGGTTTCATACTGCCTCGACGCAGTTTCACTTGTGTTCTGTCTAAAGTTAGTCAAGGTAGGGATATCTGACGACCTGGTATCTCTTTTAGACCAGTTTTGTGGTCTGTCTGGTTTTTCTTCCCGCAACCCTTTCCCACGCGGTGGTGACACTTTCTTCACTCTCTCTTCACGGTCTATAGTTTCTTGGGGGTATGAAGACAAGTGGTTTCTCTGACTAGTGGAGCCACCAAAAGAGCTGTTTGTCTCCGATTTTCCCTTGTCCATTGAGATTGACGGGATTCCACTTTCCTCTCTATTATTTGTAGGCTGTCTGAAGTCAATACCCGAAGCAGTGTAGCTCTCCTTTTCGACCCTCCTCCCCGTTTGCTGTACAATCACTTCCTGTGGAGGCTCAAAGACATCTTCTTCATCATTTAGGCCCAGCAAAACATCCTTACTAGCTGGGGGCAAAGAGTTGGCAACTTGATCTTTCTTGCTATTCCCACTTTTAGATAGACTTTTGACCCTGTTGTAACAGTAAATAACCAACAAGTTAAGAGAAGCAGAAATTGAGAATTTGTCTCTAGGGAAGCTATTGTTTGTACAGAACATACCGATCAGCATATCTTAGAGTATTGAGGGTATGTTCACAGGATCCTGCATTTGGAGAGATGCAAGAAATCATAACCGTTCTTGAGTTTCCCACAAATGAGTCACGGAGCACTTCAGTTAATTTGCTTCCACGGAATGGTATATGTAGCTGGTCATTATCCAGTGCACGTATACATTCCTTAAGAGCCAAGAGACTCTTATTGATTTCTGCACCTTCAATCCTAAGAAAATTCCACCATGAAAACTACAGAGCATTAGAATAGGAGATTGGTGGTCCTAAAGTAAAAAGGTAGCAGCATAGTGCTACTCCATCAAACAACCAGAAGTCCAAAAGAAGCATAAAAATTAATCTACGCTTAGTGGTAGGTCAATACTCAGACTAATCAACCAGAAAGGCAAAAAGAATCATCACCTTGTTTGGCGGTCATTGTCTGTGGTGTCTGCACCTCTTTCACTGCCAGCAAGGTCAATGAAAGAGATCTTTCCAACAACTTTCCCACGCAATTCATTGGCATCATTATTAAAACGTCTAGTTTCTTTTATCTCAACATGTTTTTTGACAACAAGCTGTAAGATAGCATGTGATCTAGAAGATTCCTCATTTGCTCCAGTTGACCCTGTGCTCCTTTCGGCGTTTCCTTTCTCAATAAAGTCCTTTACAATTCGAACATCTGAAACTTCATACTCTTGCAGGCCAACAATGCAAACTTGCTGTCTACCATCTTCTCGCATGCAGAGTTTCCTGCTCAAAAGTAACTGAATGATTTAGACTACAAAACATGCATTTGCTATATAAAGACGGAAGAGTTGCCCATTTAGAATATAATGACATGAAAATAACAATTATAAGCTAGAATATGCTTGATTGATGTATGCCACTAGTAATTTTTGGACTGAAGGTAAATGAAAAAGAAAACAAAAACCTCTCAACAAATAGAAAATTGTAAAAAGAATGAGAAAAAGAAAGAGCACTAACTTTCTCTCACTGAGAAGATCAAAAAGCTTTCCACCATATATCTCAAAATAGCTGAGCCACAATTTAAATCCCTGATTGCTATATACTGGTTGACGCAACAGCCTCATAAGATCTTCAACAGCACGTATAGGTAATGGTTTCATTGTGTATGTCTTACCACTACCTGAATAAAGGAAAACATCATCAGGGACATGAAGGCATGAAAGTATTATTATCAACGATCTGATTATGAAAAAGTTAAATTATATTTTCCAATGAACATTATTGGCATTGCGCACCTGTTTGACCATACGCAAAGCATGTAGCTTTAGTTCTCTGGAAAATAATGGGGATTATCGGCTCAATTGTGGCTCGATACACCTGTACAAGGGAACAACAAATGACATTAAAGCAGAGTAAAGCTTCTGAAAAATTTATAAAGCTAAGTTCATCCATTCATCAATCCAATCTGGATTAAAAAGAGTGCGGGCAACCACACGCTGATCTAGTTTAAAGGTCAATAAGGTACATCGATCTTGACATAAATCTATCACAGCTCAAGGTTGCATGATGCACTCCTGCTAGATTTTACTAAGGAATCCAATGCGTTTGAATTATTAAATTACCTCATCATTTGAAACATCCTCATCTAGAACAGCATCAAAGCAGAACTCATGCTTTTCAACATAAGCAGTCAAATCCACCTGAACCAACAAAATTACAATTCATTCAATCTCAGAAAAGAAAATATTAAATAAAAAATATATGACCTTTGATAGCAGGATGGCATCATTCAGTTGTTCAACTGAATTGTGGATGCCATTGTTATCTTCGATGAAGAATGCAAACAAACCTTCAACTTGGGCTCGTGGACAGTCAAAGAATTATCAGATACCGTCACGACATCCTCCTCCTTTCTAGCTGTTTCTTTCTTATTTAGGGGTCTTTTCCTTACCTACAGACAGAAAAACAACGGTTTCCCAATGATCCTTAATCATAACAACGGCTGCTTATCAGAAGAATCAAGTAGTAAAAGAAGAGGTCAGTGCTCAGTAAATGACCTACCACTACTTTAATCTTGGCTACACTGTTATTTTCTTTTTCACTCTTAGGCAATGAACCCAAAGGTTCAGCGTCTGTTTGTTGCTGTTGTTGACGATTAACCGGCAACTTAAAGTCAAATTCTTTATTCACACTCGGCATGAAGGGTGACGGCTCAAAGGGTTCAGTAATCATATGCTGCAAAATGAAAGGAAAGTGACATATTACAAAAGCAATGAGTTGATAATCAAATGGATAATCCTTTTCTTTAAGAACTAGCAAATGCAAGCGCATTTTTTAATAGAAGCTTTGCTAATGACAACAAGACCAAAACTGCCATATCTCACTCAATCCTTTAGAGTGTCAAGATCAAAAGTTATCAAATAGAAGTCTCGGAGATAGATGGCATGCACACCAAGCCAACAGATTAGGTGAAATTCAATATGGCAATGTAAGATTGGCAGTAACAGAACTAACAACTGGGTTATAGCTCTAGAGCAGACAATCCGATAACGAAAACTTATGATCTTTCTATTCTCTGTGGTCACTAATGGGCATAACTTAGTCACTAAACTAGCTATTCTTCGATACATACCTCAGATAGCAGCTCTGTATCATCCATTGCATGAAGATCCATTAATCCAGCTCCAAAATCACCTCTGAACTCGGGTGCAAAAAATCCTTCCGAAGAGGGCATAGCTGCTGATGTCTGGGCAGTTGGTGTATATGATTCAGAAGTCGACTCCCCGTTAAAATTAAGATTCCTCATTAACTTAAACAGTCTTTGCTTCTCTTCAGCAGTCTGCGCTCCGTAACCCTAGCAGATACCACAAAAGGCGGCTTCAGATACCAGAACCCTGCTCATGCGAAAAAAAAAACACAAATGCCAACCAAAAAAGTTTCTATAGCAAAGAAATTGCCCATTTGAAAGACTAACAACCCTCGAAATACCATCTAACACCATAACTAATCGCTTTCATATAAATGGCCCCAACAATTCCAAACTCTAGTCTTATGACTAAACTCCATTACAGGGAAACAATCCTAAATGTCGTCTCCAACCACACATGAAAACAATCCTAAATTTCCAAACGTTACTTGAAATACGTTATGAGTCAATATCCATTACAGGATAACTAATTCGCATTCACATAATGTAGTCTCACGCCATGAGTCCATGACCATACAAGCGCAGAATGCAGCTAACCAAAATCTCTAAAAAAAACCTTAGCTTTCTGCGCGGGCATATACTTTACCAGCTCGGTTAGACTATAACTAGAAAACTAACGGCATGCAAGTTATAAGAAGAGCATAGAAACGAAAGAATCAAGGAAAGTAAGTACCTGCATGAGAAGGTTTGGGAGATGACGCTGATCATTATTCCCTGTGGAAGCAACAGGAGACCCCAAATGCTGCAAGCCAGCAGATTGAAGCCACCTCGCCATGACTGCATCGCCTGCGTCATTCACAGGTCCATCGTATAACGCCGTCGCAGCCGCAGCATTACTCTGCTGCATCTGGCCGCCCATGAGGCGCTGTGATCTTCTTTGAGGAGCCAACTTCGAAGATCTGTAAACCTAATTCTTCATCCAAAACCAAAATAAAATCCCCAATTCATCACCAACCAAAATCCAAATCCCCAATTTCAATCGTAGAAAACTTACAATGTGGAGAGAATTCGGATTCAAAGCAAAACATGAAATCGGAAAGAATACAGCAGAAAATTTCAACTCCCGAATCTGAAATTTAAACCAATAAAATTTGCATCAGAGAATCGGAAGAAGAAGAAGAAGAAGATGAACGAGAGCTACAGTACGTAATGATTACCAGAGAGACGCAACACGATTTGATAAGAAGAGATCTGTGATCTGAGAGTTTCAGATTCAAAATTTAAACCCTAATCGATGCGAATGGCGATTTGAGAGAAAAGCTTTCTGTTCAAAAATGTTCGTCTTCAAGCGACGTTGAAGATGATTTGACAAAGTACAAGACACTTCAAAAAAATTAATAAAAATTAAAACTTTTTTTGAAAAGTGACAGTTAAAGGCCCTTCAACTTCAGAGATATTCAACGATTCGTCCCACTTTTGAAAAATCGTTCTATTTTGTCCAAAAAGTTCACATGAAAGGTGTGGATATTTGCAATAAGCCAGCCTGTCTTATTATTTGATTTGAATAATAATCATATACATAAATTGTTGATTTTTGTGTTGTTCTAAGATAGTGTTGAAAATTTATCAGTTTCAGATCATGACACAACAACTACAAAGAATAGATGTTTCTGTTCTTTAATGAAACCTATAATTGCCATGAGATTGATAGGGTTTTATATACATGTAATCATGATGAATTAATACGCTATGTGCATTTTTAAGGATGTTGTTGATTTGGACCATAATAGGAAAATGAAATTTTGAAACTATCCGAGGAAAATGACATGAATTTTCTTCTCTACTTTTTTTTTGCCCTCGACATGAATGCCACAACTTTTGGAATTTTAGTACTTGATAATCATTTTTAAATTATATCACTATTGTTTTTTTTCTAATTCATTTGTTTGTTGACCCCCTAAATTCTGTTTCTGAATCATGCCTTGTAATGTTTTTTTAATGTAGATTAAAGCTAGCATACCTGTTTGTGTATTAATATATGAGATAGAAGAATATGCAAAAGTAGAGAAGTGGGGTAACATAGCTTATGCGTTACTTTCTTTTGAATCAAAAAGCTTTTGCTTTAGCCTAAAGCATTTCGATTTAAAAGGATTCCTTATTTTAACTAATAATGAGTATAAACAGTGTTAAAGGAGTTTTTTTTTTTGCTTTGTTTATCGGTTCTAATGAAACTGGTATGTGTTTAGTGCAGCTACCTACTCTTTTACGATTACCAAGTTACCTCGTGAATGTACCTTAAGAAGTAAGATGATTCTACTTAATAGTGGACTTTAATTTGTTAAAAGTTTTAGATAAAACAAGAGATTTTGAAGAAGATGATGATGACTTAAAATAAGATTAGATGTAATAGGGTTGGAGCAACGTCAAACCGACCAAATCACGTTTCCTTTTTCTTCAGTCACAATACGTACCAACGCATTTTGGTTGTTCTTGTCCACACACATACACAAACATGTATATACAAAATCTTTCTAAGTTTTTTCTTGATTTATCAATACAAAACTAGGATAAGAGTTTTTTAAAAAAACCTTCTACCCATTGTTGTCTCTGGAAACTTTTTTCAAACAGAAATATTTCTTTAGAAAATGGTGTAGGGTCTCTATTGATGTAGCCATGGTTTCGTTGTGCTTTTCTATCTATACAAAACTAAGTTCATATTACCGTAAAATGTAAATAGCTAACCTTTTTCAATCCATATGTCTTTACACATTTATCAAACTCGCATATAGAGTCGGCCTTGAGAATGGGAGGATTAACGAACATTGTTTTTTTGCCCAAGTAAAAGAGAAAAAAATATATATATAATTGAATTTTGATACAAGGAAGAATCAAACCCGTCAACCTGTATGGCTATATCTACCATTGGAAGATTTAATCATTGCGTTACAATTTTTCTATCGAATTAGTAGTGTAAATTAGTTTTTCTTAGTCGACCGCAAGTCTAATTTGCTTGTTGTGCCGGGGCTCAGGGTCGACTCTGCTCACATAACATTTTTTTATGTAGCTACTAGCTAGTCAAATTTATGTTATTCCTTGTTCCAACCACGATGTTTTCAGACTCCATGGCTGTGAATGGAGAGCGAAACCGCACTTATTCCACATGTGTATTTACCATTTGTGATATTATCATTCCGTATTACGTCTCAGACTATTTTGTGCAAACCACATTTATTCCGCAGTACATCTTTTCACTATGCAAACCGCACCATATCCTTGTTCCGTATTTAATTTTGCGCGCCACATTTAAAGCCTATATGTAAAATGCTTAATTGATTTATCGTATAAATTTTAATTTGAGTCAAACCAAGTGAATCTTTCTCGATAAATCAAAAATATAAAGTCACATACATAGCTTTCCGTATGCAAACTTGCATAAACAATAGAACAATAAAAATGGGATTTCCGTAGTAAAAATGATTTTCGTTACTAGACTTGGTAAGAGTCTAGCAAGGCCAAATAATTATTAGTTATTGTCTTTTCTTTTTTCTCTTTCACATGTGAACTGGACAATAGCTGTAACGGAGTAAAGAATGATGCATAGGATCCGTAGATTTGTCGAATAAAACAACGTACGTCTATTACGATAAACATAGGATCCGTAAATTTGCCTCGCAACTTAAACCAAGAGACACAACTCTCTAACAAGGAGATTCCACACGTGGGGTTTGAGTGTCCTCGACAAGGAGCAGAGACATAAGCAGAGGATAACGTGTCTATGACTTTGATGATGTCTCAACCTTTTTTTTTCCTCTAAATTGATAAAATACGATAAAGTTTTTAAATACGCATCATGTAAAAGCATATTCCCACAAAGAATTAAAGAAATAAAGTTTGCATGATTTCATGGAGAGATCTGAATCCAAAATTATTTGATTATTATATGCTTAGGGACGAGTTCAGAGAAACTAGAGATCACCAAAACAACACAGATAAAGACCAAAATTCAACTAATAGTAATTGATAAACCGTTGTATACGGGATCAAATAACTTAAGAATCATCCAACACAGAAAAGCAAACTGGTAGGTCATTTTAATAGGGGGGCGAAAAAACACAGGACAATATAAAGAAGAAACATAAACTTAGAGAGCAGCTGCGACCGACCACAGTGACCTGATGAGAGCTTCTCTCTCAGCACTTGATCTCCTTCAAACCATGGGCGAAGTACAAAAATGTGGGGTTTGTGGCACCCTCCTTGTAGTAAGCAAAGACCAAAGTGCTGTCATCGTGCATACCTTCTCCGACAAAGCTGTAATTGCATCAAAACAACATAACCATTAATTAGATTTCCAATAAAAAACTTTACTACAACTCAGTGGTAATGGTGAACTTGTGGGAAACTTACAATTGGAGGTCACTGAGCTTGGAGAGCAAGTACTTGGTAGCTCCCTCAATACCCTTCTTGAAGGCTGTTTGCTGTTCTTCATTAAGCTTGGGTGTCAAGAGCTTAATGTATTTCTTCACGTAGGCGATGAAGGTCTTCTTGTCAAAAGGAGGTTGCTCCTATATAAACAAAAAGAAACGCACATTGGATTAATACCAACACATCATCACAAAGACTAATCCATATTGAGTATTATTAGTATGACTAAGATCAATAGAAGTAAAGACGAAAGAACCAACCTGAAGTCTGAAGGTGTCAACAATGTCGACAACCTTTTGAGCTTGGTCATCAACACCCTCATCGTCACCATCACCTTCAGCAGAGGGATTGGCACCAATGTTAACATCCACAGATCCCAAAACAGTCCACTGTACATATACAAGAACAAAAACCCAATGAGATCACACAGAAAAAATCAACAAATTCAGAACAAAGCTTGTAATATGAAGACACTAACCTTTCCTTCTACTTCCCAGAGAACTCCGTTCTCAATCTCCTTGTAAGGGAAAGAGTCAGAGAGAAGCTCATCACCTGAAACCAATCATAACCACACAATCTTCAGTAATCAATCCATATTGATCACAAATTATACGTATGAGCTGAACCAAAACTATACGATCAAAAACTAATTCAAAAAAATCGAATACAAACCCTAGAATCCGAATCAACAACGAAATCAACCTCAAACAACACGAACCACATCAAATTACACTAATCAATCACAGATCCAACCAAATCAAACTAATACGATAACAATTATCGATTCATAGAGCTTCGAATTGGCCATCAACTTAAGATTCAATCACAGATCTATCGAAAATCTCAATTCCGAATCCAAAAAAAAAAAAACCTCGAAATCATCAAAATAATCGCAATCGAAAGAATTAATAACGAGATTTCAAGAATGATTGGAGCTTACCGGTGAGAAGATCTTGGTACACCAACATGGTCGCTTATTGATTATTCTCTCTCTCTCTCTCCGATCAACAAAGAATACGAGTTATAAAAGGTTGCGGGAGAGAGACGCAGCGACGAGGGGCTCTACACAATCTCCTAACTTTGCTATTTATACTCCCACCACTAAAATCGAGGGTTTCCATCAAAATAAAAATTCCCAAATACGAAATTATCTTTTTATCCTCCATCTTTTTCCCAAATCTCCATTCCACCCTTTTTGTTTTTTTTTTAACTCGAGTTTTCGGTTTGGTTATAAAAAAATGTATATCGGTTCGGTTCCTATTCAGTCTGTTTTCAAAATTGGAAGAATTATATAGATACCGAATTTTTTTTATTTTGGTTTGATTCCAGACAAATAACATGATAACCAAAAAAATTAAACAAATTTTGAGTATACAAATTGGAAACTGAAAAAGATCCAAAACTAAATCAAAACTAAAACAAATAATATAATCAAATTAAAACTGAAAAGTTCGAACGGAAACCTCAAAAATCTTAAAATAAACAAAAAGTATCAAACCAAAATTTATAAAATTATTAAAATTTATTAATAAAATAAATATCTGAAAATTAATATTAAAAATCTATTTGAAAAATAATAATAATAATAAAACATACCCAATTTAAAACTAAAATATCTATAAATTTATTTATATTTCAGATATTTGGAATTTGTTTAATTTTTTTGGTTCGATTCTAATTCTTTGATTTTAAATATTTAGAATTTATTAGATTTTTTTGAAAAAAACAGTTTTGGTTCCGTTTCAAATATTTTCAGTTCGGTTTTTCAATTCTGGGTACTTATATCCATTAAGATAGTAACCGACCTGAAACGATAGTTTACGTGTCCGATTTCTTCTTATTCGGGTCGGATCATTAATTTTCCCTCTCTTTCTTCTCTTCTCCTCTCGGTGTGATTCTTTCCGATTCGTAAAACCCTAAACGCGGACGATGACGACGGAGATTGAACCACAGTCACTGAAGAAACTCAGTCTCAAATCCGTTACACGAGCTCGTGATCTTTTCTCCCCCGTTCATGACCAATTCGCTCCGCCTAATCCAGAGAGGTTTCAAACTTAAACCCTAGTTTCGCTCTGTAGTCTCATAATCTTTTATAATTTTTTATGTATTGACGATTCTTCTTCTTCTTTCTCTTTGGTTCTCGCAGTAAGAAAATTCGGCTCTGCCATAAGGTAACGACGATCTTCTGCTCTTCTTCTTTTGTTGGATTTTTGATACTGTAGATGAGCTCAATTCATGTATTGTTTAGTAGATTTTTCGAGTTTGTGTGTTTTCTAGCGTATTAGTAACCTTTCTACTTAGTAAAGATGTTGAATTTGTATAAATTTTTGTGTTTTGGTGTTTTAATCAACTATGAGTTATTGTTAATGAATTTGGGGGTTTATTTGTATAGATCCAAGTTGCATTTGGAGGTGTAGAACCCGAGAGTAAGCCTACACGCCGGGTTGAACAAAGCAATGAACAGATAGCTCCATCAAATGCCCTTGCTCTTCCGGGTGAGACAATACTAGGATTTGGAACAAGTTTGCTTTTTGAAATAAACATTTATGGTTTCTGTTTCTGAAAGACCAAATTCTTTGCTTGGTTAACTCTGCAGGTCCAGAAGGATCCAATGAACTTCCAACGGGTGCAACAGAGAAAGCTTTAGTTGTTGGTCCAACTTTACCGTCAAGAGCCTTGTGAGTTTTACCTCTTTTCCTTTGGTTGCAGATTTCCATATAGACAATATTAGTATAACAAATTTACTACATTTATAAGAATGTTTTCTGCTGTTCTACCCTTGATGTTCTGTGTATCATGATTATACTGATTAATTATCAATTCTCGAATTGAAGGAACAATCTTTGTCGTGCTGACAAAAGCACCACTATTTTCCCTGCATTTGGATCCTCATCTGAAAGGTTGTATGTCCTATCCTTTTCTTTTCTTATGGGTTCTCTGTAATAGCACTGCATTTAGATTGCAACCCCTATGTGGTACATTTGACCCGAGTAATGGGATAAACCTTATTTTTCAACCTGAAATACCTCTAGCTGGTTTCCTAACGTCAGTTTCTCATTTTTTTCATCTTTTCCCCTCTATACGGTACAGAAATCTATCAACTGCTGCTTTAATGGAGAGAATACCTAGTAGATGGCCCCGTCCAGAGTGGCATGCACCATGGAAGAACTACAGGGTAAGATTTTATATAACATATATGCGAAGCATGTAGGTCTTCTTAGGCGATTTGTTATCCTCCAAAGATTATTTAATGTTCATATGAGGTGATGTATTTTTTTGTTAACAGGTGATCCAGGGACATTTGGGCTGGGTCAGGTCTGTTGCATTTGACCCAAGTAATGAATGGTTTTGCACTGGTTCATCTGATCGTACCATCAAGGTAAACGATGAGCTCTATATTAAAATTCCACTTCGCCATTTTTCTGTTATTCTTGTAATCTTTTCTTGTTCATATGATATGCATGATGCTAGATCCTGCTATCTAGCACTTGATACATCATTTACCTTTAGCTCATTTACATTACTTTCATCCTGTTGGTAGTTCATACCTAGTCACTTGAACTGAACAGACAATAATGAATTTTCTTTTGAGTTTGGGTATCATTCCGTGGGTAGTTCCTAGAATTCGAGTGCAACTTTAGCGCTTGTAGCAATCCTGGTTGTATTAACTTTGAAATTATTTATTTGGCGCATGTTCACTAGATATGGGATGTAGCGACTGGAGTTCTGAAGCTCACACTTACTGGACATATTGGGCAAGTACGAGGTTAGTCTTTTCATTCTTATTCCCACCTATTTTCTAGGTTATCGATAACTCTTGCGGAAAAGTTGCAAGCGTCTTCTTTTTTTAATTTTTTTAATTATTGTCTCACAGGCCTCGCTGTTAGCAACAAACATACCTATATGTTCTCTTGTGCTGATGACAAGCAAGTCAAATGCTGGGACCTTGAGCAAAATAAGGTTTAAACTTGATGAGGGACTTCATTTCATCTGTAAATGAATTATTCTTTTCCTGATCTGAACTTCTCATGTGCAATATTTTTGGAATTTGTCTTGAATAGGTTATCCGATCGTATCATGGTCATCTGCATGGCGTCTACTGTTTAGCTCTTCATCCAACTCTGGATGTTTTAGTATCCGGAGGGCGAGACTCTGTGTGCAGGGTATGAAATTTACTGAAAAGATGTATCCTATGTGTATAAGAATATGTATTATTTCGTTTTTTTAGTTCACTGAGACTGTTTTCAACAATCCTGTTTTCTGTTTGTAGGTATGGGATATCCGTACGAAGATGCAAATTTTTGTACTCTCCGGACATGAGAAGGATGTTATGTCCGTTTTTACCCGTCCAACTGTACGCCTTCTTCACCGTTCCTTTCTTCATCACATAATCTCCTTATTGTAGTT
This sequence comes from Aurinia saxatilis, assembly GCA_900406295.1. NCBI lineage: Eukaryota > Viridiplantae > Streptophyta > Magnoliopsida > Brassicales > Brassicaceae > Aurinia > Aurinia saxatilis. The sequence goes on along the minus strand of OVAP01001615.1, from coordinate 6,427 downwards.
GTGGCAAAGAAACGCACACTGCTTTATTATACTCATATTGTGACATGTTTTCTTTGGAAATCATTTGAATTTGGGATTTGGAACTGATGGTGTGTGTAATGGTGCAGGACCCACAAGTTGTTACCGGATCTCATGATTCAACCATTAAATTTTGGGACCTCCGATATGGTACACTTAACATTTAACCATCTTTTGAACTTTTACTTTTCTTGCTTCTCTAGCTTTTCATTGTATGCAGTGTCTGGCTTACAAAAATACTGTTTGATATTATAATCAGGCAAAACGATGACAACTTTAACGCATCATAAGAGCACAGTCCGAGCAATGGCTCCCCATCCAAAAGAGTAACGACCTTGCTCTGTCAACTTTAGTATTGTGCAAAATAATGCACCCTCTTCAGGCTCTTCTAATTTGTTTTCTCTGTTTCGTTCAGGAATGCTTTTGTTTCTGCATCAACTGATAACATCAAGAAATTTAGCCTTCCTAAAGGAGAGTTTTGCCACAACATGCTGTAAGTTACTAGAACCCTAGTAATTAGTTCGTGGATCACCACTGTATCTGCTTTTCATTTTAATTCATTCACTTTCATCTTCCAGTGCAATGAAATAACTTTAGCCTTTGTTTTAATGTTGTCTTTCTCCATGGAGCAGTTCTCAGCAGAGAGCCACGGTTAATGCAGCGGCTGTGAATGAGGATGGTGTAATGGTCACAGGAGGTATTAATTTACTCTGATGATCTTTTTCTGTGATAGTAATGGGATGAAACACTGATTCTTCTACCCTCTTTTCCTCAGACATTTTATCTTATGTTTATTAAAATGTTTCTGTTGTTGTATTATCATAGGTGATACAGGAGGCTTATGGTTCTGGGACTGGAAGAGTGGTCACAACTTTCAACAAGCAGAAACTATTGTACAGCCCGGTATGCTCTCAAACAGTTTCTTACTCCTTTGCTCGTGTTATTAGAGAGGTTAAGATATAGTTTCTAAGTGATGGTGTCTTATATCATTTACACGAATTCAGGATCGATGGAGAGTGAAGCTGGTGTATATGCAACGTGTTTTGATCAGACGGGCTCAAGGCTTGTAACCTGTGAAGCAGACAAAACAATAAAAATGTGGAAGGAAGATGAGAATGCAACTCCTGAAACTCATCCTCTCAATTTCAAACCTCCAAGAGAGATCAGGCGCTTCTAAGTTTTCTCCCTCTCTCTCTCACTTCTCTAATTATCTCGAACTAAATGTCAGAATTGTCATTAATCTCACCAAAATCTGTTTCTGGGTTGTAATCTGGTCCCCGTGACATATTTTGGCCAGTTTCTTCTCCAAGATTAAATAAGGAACACTAATGTAATATCTTTGTTGATTTTAGTTTTACAAGAGTGTTAAAGGCTTTACATTTTCTTGACAGGGGGGAAAAGCTTTACAAAAGTCATCTTTTGAGTTTTATGCATTTTCAAAAAAAGAAAAAAAAAAGGTTTTATGCATTTTCTAAATTTAATTCATCATGGAATCGATAGTACCAACTTGCACCACTATCTTGCGACTTGCAAAGCTTTTCAAAAAAAAGAAAAGAAAAAAAAGACTTGCAAAGATACAAGACTACATTAGTATAACGCTAAGTAAGTCTTGATTTTCCACAATTAATCGAACAATACCATAGTCTCCATGAAGAAAGTTCTCTTCGACCAAAACACATACTCCTAAATTTGCATATAAGTAGGCACTCGTTCTTTAATCTGGCCTCCTAAGTCGTAACCAGCAGTGACTACAACTTCAGAAAACAAAGTCCTAATAGTTATTAACTTATTACCAATGTAATAGTGTCTACCATTATCAAGAGGGCAACTTGACGACTAATCACGTTGTCGATGGAATCATTCCTGGTCCCGCGGACTCTAGAAGAGTTCATATTGTCATAAGATACATTTACATAAGCAATAAAAAATTTGCAGAGAAAAAGAAAAAAGAAAAAAAAACTAAAAAAGAGAAAATTCTTTGTTATGGCTAATACAAACGAACGTCGAAGATTTTAAAATAGGTCCAATGCCCAATCTATAACACAAGATGGGTGGTACAATTTCGCTTATCTCAAGTCTACTTGTCTAAGTATGGTTTGTTTTACAATAAGAGACACTTTAGGAGAAAAAAGGGAGCCAAAATCTATAGGAGAGACCCACTATGATTTGGAGTGTAAGTGTAAGAGTTATGACCACCACTCACTGATGCGAATTGTACGATTTGGATTTTGAAAAATTGGACGCCTGTGATATTTTAAGATCTAAGAGCATCTCCATCAAAGAGATGCTCTCTTGAGTATTGTAGAAATATTTAATTGATATTTTGTATAAAATTTACATATATAATTAAAATAAATCTTCTGAAAAGGGTTAAACCAATCATATGATAAGACAAGTGTTATGGATTCTCTCTTTTTTTTTTCTTTTTTTTCATAACAAAGAATTCTGTTATGAATTCTCTCTTTTCTTGTCTCTGTTATGATTTCTCTCTTTTTCGTTATGAATTCTGTTACCATCTTATGGGGGTTCTTGAGCAAGGTCCAGGGTCCTGAGCATAGAGAAGTGAATAATTCTTTTTGGGTCCTAAATTATTTAGGTTCTGTTTTTTTTCTTTGAATTTATTTTTGTCGATTTTCTTCTTCAAAATTGTCAATATGTGTGTTTTCTAACAAAGTTCTTCATTTTCTGTATGCAGCTTTTGGATATTAACAATTATCAAATGTATTTTGTATAATAATTTATGTATATGTTTTTGTTTATAATTCAAAATCATTTAGAAACTAAATTTTTTTAGATGTTTAAGTCATTTGAACGAGATTGTATTTGATTATGTTTACTTCAAATTTTAAACTGAAGGCCCCCATTTTAACTTTTCCTCGAGCCTCGATTATTTCACATCTAGCCTTGACAAGGTCTCTACTTCTCTCCCCTTCTTTTCATTTTTTCATCCTATGAATTCTGTTTTATATTATGATTTATAAATAGACTTAGAAATATTATCGATATAATATAACAATAAATAAAAAAATCCAATATAACTAATTTTATAACGATTTCATATGTACTTACTATAATATTATCTTATAACTATTAGTAAGAACAACATCAGTTTGTTCATTGAGAAGAGAAAGACTCCAAATCAGAAGGAGTGTCTCAAATGGGTGCAAAAACATATGGACCAAATTCAATGTAATGGGTCAGAAGAAATGAAGTGTCGAAGCCCACAAAAGCCCAGCACAAGTTCAAACTCTCTGTACTGTTGGAGTTGCAGAGAAGAAGAAGATAAGACTGAAGAAGATAAGAATGAAGAAAGAAAGCTTATCTCTTCAAGCTGTACTACAAAGACTAATACAAGTTGCAGTGAGCTGGTGACAGCAAATAGATTCTCAGTCCTAAGATCAACGGATGAGGATTAAAGGAGATTAGGGCATTCAACAAAGAGGTTCGACTATATAAACCAAACATAGTTGTAAGAAACGTTTTAGGCTGAAATGAATCAATAAAACAATACAAAGATTTTTTATTTACATTCAAGTTTCATATTTACTAATATGGTATCAGAGCCCAAGGTTGGCCCAACAAGCGATTTCCCACAAAATGGTTTCCCACATTCAAAGTGGCCCATATAAGTGGCCCGTCTTGTTGTGGTCCGAGATGATTGTGCGTTTCCCGCGCTCATCTCGAGGTGGCCTATTAGAATGTGTCAAATGTCCCACATCGCTAGTTTGGGAAACGACACACTAATATATAAGGGTCATGGGTCAATCCACTCATTGCCAATTGGTTTTGAGTTGGAAACCCATGATTCCTAATAGGGTCAATCCACTCATTGTCAATTGGTTTTGAGTTGGAAACCCATGATTCCTAATATGGTATAAGAGGTATGGCTAATCCAGTTCAGCCATATGCTTTTCCAACTCTAAACATCTCAAATTGCTTAACTTCAAAACTCACTGAGAGTAACTATATCATTTGGAAATCGCAATTTGAGAAATTTCTCAAGTCTCAATCACTACTCGGGTTTGTAAACGGTGGTTCTCCAAGTCCAGTCGCCACCTTACAAGTTCCAAGAACCGATGGTACAGAGCATACAGTGGTGAATCCAGAGTTTGAAGCATGGAAAAAATCAGACAATGTGGTTCAAGCTTGGATAGAAGGATCGTTGTCTGAAGAAGTTGCTGGCTTGGTGATAGGATGCAGCATTGCTCAAGAGATGTGGATGCTCCTGGCTCAACAATGTAAACGTGTATCTGACTTCAGACTCTTTGATCTAAAGAGACGACTGCAGACAGTGTCCAAAGGTACAAAATCTCCTGCTGACTACCTCAAGGAAATAAGGAACCTATGTGATCAGTTAGCTTCCATAGGTAGACCGGTTAAGACTAGGAAGAAGATTTTGTATACCATCAAAGGCCTAGGAGAGAAGTATGAGCCTATTATCACTCAAGTTGGTGGCTTTATTGAAATTTTTCCTGATATTGCTTATGAGGATGTTGTTACCAAGCTGATAGAGTATGAAACCAGAATCATTGGGTACTCTACACCTGCTCCAGTCACACCACATCTTGCTTTCAACACAACTCAGGCAGAACAAACTCAAGCTCAAGCATTTTACTCCAATCGAGGAAGAGGCAACAACAACAACAACATGGGTAGAAGTAACTACTCAACCAAAGGATGTGGCTTTCACCAGCAGAACAGTCCTGCCTCCACCCCTGGAAATGATGAAAGGCCAATCTGTCAGATATGTGGCAAGCGTGGACATCCTACTCTTAAGTGCTGGCATACGTTTGATCAAACCTATCAGTATGATGAAGTGAATTAAGCATTGTCTGCTCTGCACATCTCAGATAAATCTGGTCAAGAGTGGTTTCCTGACACTGGTGCAACAACTCATGTTACCAGTTCCTCCTCTCATCTACAACAGTCACAACCATACCATGGAAACGATACAGTCATGATTGGAGATGGCAATCTTCTGCCTATCACTCACACTGGTTCAGCAAACTTACCAACTTTGTCAGGTAACATTCCACTCAAAAGTGTTTTAGTTTGTCCTGATATTGCTAAATCATTGCTGTCTGTCTCTAAGATAACTAGAGATTATCCCTGCATATTTGAGTTTGATAGTGACAGTGTTGTTGTAAAGGACAAGGTAACAAAAAGTGTGCTAACCATGGGAAGTCATCATAATGGTCTATATTCTCTTGGAGAACCTCCGGAGCAAGTTCATTTTTCCACCAGACAAAAAACTGCTTCAGAGGATGTATGGCAAAGAAGACTGGGTCATGCTAATCTCCAAGTCATCCAGCATCTATCAACCACCAAAGCTATCTCAATAAGTCGAAGTACCAAGAGTTTGTGTGAATCTTGCAGTCTTGGGAAAAGCATTAAACTTCCTTTCTCTAATTCTCAGTTTATTGCTTCTAGAGTTCTTGAACGAATACACTGTGACTTATGGGGACCTTCTCCTATAATGTCAGTTCAAGGCTTTCGTTATTATGTAATCTTCATTGACAATTGGTCCAGATATTGCTGGTTTTACCCATTGAAAGCTAAATCAGATTTTTATCCCATATTTATCAACTTTCAGCATTTGGTAGAGAATCAGTTTGACTGCAAAATATCAGTTTCAGTGTGATGGGGGAGGAGAGTTCATAAGCAATGTGTTTCTTCAACATCTTCAAGAGTGTGGAATTCAGCAACTAATATCTTGTCCACACACACCACAACTGAACGGTGTGGCTGAAAGAAAACACAGACATCTCACTGAACTAGGTCTCTCCATGATGTTTGAAAGCAAAGTGCCACAAAGGTATTGGGTGGAAGCATTCTTTACTGCCTGTTTTCTCAGCAACCTACTTCCAACAGCTGCTTTGGACACAAGACAGTCACCATATCAGAAGCTAAATGGTAAAATTCCAAACTACACATCTCTGAGAGTTTTTGGCTCTGCTTGCTTTCCCACTTTGAGAGATTATGCCACCAATAAGTTTGATCCAAGAACTCTGAAGTGTGTATTTCTCAGATACAGTGAGAAATACAAAGGCTATAGATGTTTATACCCGCCAATAGGAAGAGTTTATCTCAGCAGGCATGTCATCTTTGATGAAGATTCATACCCTTTTTGCACGAGGTATTCTCACTTGCAGGTCCCTGCAACTACACCTTTGATGCAAGCTTGGCAAGAAGGTCTGTATCCTGAAGATACTACATTCAGCACTAGTGCAGAACAATCTCACCAGGCTTCAACATCTGGTTCAGAATACACAGATCCAGTCTCTGCTGATTTTCCATCACTCTCATCATCCAGACAACAACCATCAATAGAAGCACATCTCCAAATAGAGGGTCAGCTGAACAATGTTGACAGGGAAGAGGAATGTACTGGGCGTACGCCAGGCTTAGA
>OVAP01001614.1:0-22901 GCA_900406295.1 Aurinia saxatilis | reverse complement strand
TCCCAAGACATGATCAACTTTAAAACTTTCACTATTTAACAAAAAAAAATTATATTTTTTTTTCTCTCCACACGTTTTTTATTTATTTCTTATCTCATTTTCATTTCACTCTCTCAACCCTCTATTTATAGGATTTCTGGATTCCATGCGACGCAGTTGCGGTGAATTTGCTACGCCGTTGCGACACATTTGCGATGGATTTGCGACGCCAACCAATTTACACCACAGAATTAAAACGTTTCTATACTAACTTAACGGTGTACCTAATATTCCACGCAAATGCCCCGCAAATTTGCTATGCACTTACGACGGACNCCTAACATTCCACGCAAATGCCCCGCAAATTTGCTATGCACTTGCGACGGAATGTCGGTGCCTCGCTAATACGTCGCAAATGTGAGGCAAATGAGTCAATATGTCTTTTCCACGCAAATGCGTCGCAAAATTGCGGCAATATTGCGACGGATTATGATTTTCCAGCAATTCTCTCGCAAATGCGACGCAATGTTGCGACGCGGTTGCTTCGAAATTTTTCCTCGCTAATTTGCGACGACATCGCGACAATTTTTCTCTTTTCTAGCAAACGCATCGCAAGTCTGCCGCAAATTTGCGACGACTAATTTCCGTCGCAAATTTCCATCGCAATCTCTGTGTTTTCTTGTAGTGTCCCATCAACCTTATTTACCTCCTTTCACTCCAGTCTCAGCATTTGTCATTCTCCCGCTATGACTGAGGGGAGTGTGATAGATAAGGAAACTTAGTCAATAAGGAATTATGTATATCTCTCATTGATTGTTGACCGTTGTGTAATGTGTGTATATCAATCTAACTCAATAAGAGAAAGGGCATCGACTTATGCTCATTACCAAATAACACAAAATACCATGGAAAATTGTGGATTTTTGGATATGTATGATCCTGGAAATTGGAAAAACATCAAAACGGGATGGAAAGAACGGAGAGATTTTATGGTTGTGCAAGGTCCAGTAAAAAGACTAGCAGTTGATTACATCTTTCCAAAAGATGGTTTTAAAAGGCATTTCTCGCATGTTTATTATACAAGAAAAATGAATGATGGAACACAAAAAGATCGCCGTTGGTTAAATTACTCAAAAGCCTTAAACAATTTTTTTTGTTTTTGTTGTAAATTGTTCAGCCAAAGGGACAAAGGTCAATTATCATCTACAGGGTTTAGTGATTGGAGAAATGTTTTGAAAAGACTTAGAGAGCATGAGTCAAGCCGGGAACATATTGTATGCATAAAGCAGTGGATGGAATTGGAGCTTTGACTACTAAAAAATCAGACCATTTATACATTTTCTCAAGATGAAATGAATAAAGAGAGAATTCAATGGAGGCAGGTGTTGCTTAGGATAAATTATGTGGTAAAGACTCTTGTAAAACAAAATCTAGTGTTTCGTGGAAGCAATGACAAGATTGGAGAAGATGGTAATGGGAATTTCTTAAGCTTTATCAAGATCAAAGATTCAAAGAAGGTCAAATTCGTTATCGTTATCTCAGCCACAAGATTCAAAACGAGTTGATAGCTTTGTTAGCTAATGAGGTCAAAGGTATGATTACAAAAAAAAATTCAAGTTGCAGAGTTTTTCTCAGTCATTCTTAATTGCACTCTAGACATTAGTCCTCACGAGCAAATAAATGTCGTCATTCATGTTTAGATGTTTCAGCCTCTTCAACTAAAATCAAATAATTTTTTAAACATTTTTGAAAGGCGATGATACCTCTGAAGAAGGAATTTTTTGTGAGCTTCAAGATGTGTTGGCTGCTTTTGACTTGAGGATTTAAGATGTCAGGGGATATGGTTATGATTATGGTTCTAATATGAAGGGAAAGCATAAAAGAGTACAAAAAAGGCTACTTGAGATTAACCCAAGGGTGTCGTATACACCTTGTGGTTGTCACAGTCCGAATCTTGCACTTTGTGATATAGCAAAAACTTCTTCAAAGGCAAACTCGTTTTTTGGAATTGTTCGGCGTCTCCACTATTTTTTTTTTTCGTTTTCAAACAAGCGGTGGAAAATATTTGAAGATAAGGTGGACGGCTTAACACTTAAGAATTTGTCAACACGATGGGAGAGTCATGTTGAAAGTGTTAAAGCAATACGATTTCAAGCTCCCAAAATTATGGAAGGTTTAGTTTACATTACTGAGAATAGTGATGATCCACAAGAGCAGAGTGGCGCTGAATGTCTTGCAATCAGCGAAACACATGGAATTGGAAATTTTGAGTTCTTGGTTTCCATGGTTATTTGGTATAATCTTCTTTCTGATGTAAACACGGTTATTAAGAGTTTACAATCAGAAGACATGAACATAAATACTGCTATCGCTCAACTGCAAGGGCTGATTAAAGTTTTTCAACAGTACAAAGATTAGGGTTTTGAGAGAGCAAAGTTGGAAGCTATAGAAATTGCAGATGTTATGAAGACGAAAGCTGAATTTCCTAATAATGCAAAGAGAGTCATCATAAGAAAATAATATTATGGTGAAGAATAAGAGAGAGTTGAAGGGACTGTGACATTATCACCGAATGATAGCTTTAGAATTGATTATTTCATCCAGATTATGCATCAAGCTCTTTACTCACTTGAGACAAGATTTGAACAGTTTAAGAGGTATGAAGAAATATTTGGCTTTTTGTTTGATTTGGAGAAACTACAATCAGCACCCGATGAAAGTTTGATGGCGTCTTGCACGAAACTTGAAAAGTCTTTAACCCACGTGAATCATTCAAATATTGTTGGTAATGAACGGATTTAGGAACTAAATATTATAGGAGAATCTTTACCAACAGAGACTAAGAGACCAATTGAAGTGATAGACTTTTTTGAGAAAAAGTTAAAAATCATTATCAAAACGCATGGATCACTTATCGGATATTGCTAACGATTCCAGTTTATGTTGCATCTGCTAAAAAAAGCTTTTTAAAGTTGAAGTTGATAAAGTCATATGTTCGTTCGAGCATGTCACAAAAGAAACTAAGTGACTTGGCCATTTTGTCCATCAAAAGAGAATTTGTTAAAAATGTAGATTTCGAAAGCTTGGTTAATAAATTTCTAGAAAAAGAGAAAAGAAAAATTACATTTTAGAATAAATATTTTAGTTGTTTACCTAAAACAATGATGTTTTTTATAATGAATTAAGGCCTTTATAATAAACATACAGTCTTCATAAGTATGGAAACGGTTCTAGTAAGAGGCGGTTTAGAAAAGACTGATATATAGTTAGTAAGTCAACTTCTTCACTGTGTATATATATACAATCTAATTTATCTATATCTATATATATACTTTCTTTTAACAACCATAAATTAAGGAAACCACTCCAATTTCATCCTAAATTAAGAAAATGAATATTGTATGTTACGTAAATTTGGTCATGTGGAGAATCATAGTGGGAAGTGGGAAGGGGAAGCGAAATGATAAACTAACAAAAATAAAGATTGGTAGCGGGAAAACCCTTGAGAGAGAGAGAGCTTTCAAAAAAATGGCGTGGGATAGTAGTGAGCTTCGCATCCTATCTGAAATCGAATCCTCGGACGACGCCGGAGAAGTTCTCACCTCCGTATTAACATACCTGAAACCAGTCTCAGATCTTTTGAAATGCCGGGAAGAGGAACTAAGCGTAGCCGTTGGATCCATGAGGAAGCAGTTCATCCCTTTCCTCAACAAATCCCTCATCTTGTTGAAAAAACGCCTCTCGAACTCAGACACCGATCCTGCTCCTGAGGATTTGTTCCGCGCTTATGAGTTCTGTTTGGAATGCTGCGAATTGATCTCCGCCGAGCCTCGACCCGTTCAGCTTCACCGTGTGGGACTCATTCACTGTTACCAGAACCGGGGTTGGTTCACTCATGCCTACCACGATGCTTTTAGGGTCCTCGAGCAGGTTCGAGGACCCCATTCCTGGATGTTGCCAAATCCCGAATTTGGAGAAACAAGAATCGTCCTCCTCCTCGTCGCCTCCATCCTCCGCTCTGTAGCAATGTCCCCCGCTATGGAGCTTCATCATTACTCCAAAATTCCCTCGCTTCTCCTTCACATCAAACCCTGGCTCTGCTTTTTCGAGCCTAATTCACGCCACGAGGTTCACACACAGCTCGTCTCCGATATGGGCAAGTGTGCTCTCTCTCTTATTACACAAGCAGAGCCTTTTGGTGACGATTTCACCCATGATTTTTGTATCTCAACACTGGAGGAATACTCTGCACCCTCGTTGCGGAAAGATCATCTTTATAAGGTGTGACTTGTTCGTTTTATTCACATTTTTATGGAGGCCTTCTCTTGTGCACTAACACTTGCGGTTTTTTTTTTATCCAGTTTTCTCACCAGCTGCTTTCTCTTCTATTTCTGTCCAAGGAGAGCAAAACATTGGAATTTATCGTGTACGTCTTGCGAACTGTAGCATCTAAATTCCAGTTACAGGTATGTATGTATGTGCCAAACTCTCTTTTTGTTTAAGTTACTGCTCTGCTGAAACTCTTTCTTATTCTCTCAGGAAGATAACTGGTTGGAGCTTGTTGACTTAGTCTCCTATTCTGCTCATCAGTCTCAGCTAGCAGGAAAGCTATGGTCTGCAAGAGTTGCTCAACAGCTGGGTGAGATAGCACCTGTTTTCTCTCAGGTATCTTTACTCTCCTCCCTGCCATGTACATTTCTCTCGTTTCGTTTAACAATTAATTCTTCAAGTACATGGCAGGCTATACCACAAGCTTATGTGATTTTAAGGCTTTATTCAGTTGGACTATCCGTCAATCTTTATGATGTCAAGTTCAGAGAAAAAGGCATGGAAAGTTGGGGACTTCAAGCTTTACGTGGTGACAAGGATATATGGTACAGCTTAGTTTCTTTATTAGGTATGATTGATCAATACCCAGATAGTAAAAATTCTCAAGGCCAAACTTATGTTAAGATGGGATACACGCTACCGTACCTGGATGCTCTCGGGTTTTTGTGTCAGCCACTAGCCAGCTTGATCAATTTTGGGAACATAAAATTGCTGTTGGGAACACCAATTGCATTTGATTCTGCTCATCTATCTGCTATACAGGATATGTTTCTCCAATTCTTTCATGTTCTTCGCGTCCTTCGCAGGTACGGTTATACATTTGTCCCTAGGCTGGGGTCTATTTTATGTTTCCATGCAGCAGAAAAAACTTATTAACTATATTCTTGCTTGCTTTCAGTGTCATACCTCTAGCTAGTTACCTTTCAACTGATACTTGTTTCATTGCTTGATATCAAATCATGTGCTTTGGCTTGAATATTTTGCTTACCTCTTTCCTTTCCTTTTTGTGAGATGGATGCCTGACAAGGAAGGTAGTGGGACTGACTTTAACAAGCTTCTGCCAAACGTGGCTATGGCTGCTTTTATTGTTTCCATGAGAACCCAAGTTAAACTAGAGGTTAAATTAGTACAAATTAGTGGAAGTTATGTTCAAACCTTTTTTTTGTTCTTTATCACTGCTAAGGTTTCCTTCTTTCAGATCACTGCCCGTCTAGTTGAGGATGTAATTGCCAGTCCGTGGATTACACCTACGGAGCTCAAATATCTATTTGCCTCGTTTCATGATATCGGCGTAGCTTTGTACAATGTTCAGCATCTCAAAAAGGTTAAGATTTTTTCAATCATGTCATTTGACCTTTGATTCTGTTTGCCCTGCATAATTCTTCCATGAAGATTTTCTTTGGAAGGTTTTGCAGACTAGTCTATATTTACACTGATGGTGTACATTGCAGGCTTCTATTGTGTTCAAAGTATGTATTAGAACAGTGTGGACCTGTATTATACTCCTCTGTCAGAATTATGTAAATGAGTCTAACTCATCTGAAGATCATCTGTCCGCAAAAGCAATTATTGATTTTGTGAGTGAAGCATGTATCAAATTTGCATTCTATCTGGATGTTCTCCAGCAACATGGTGCACGAGATATCGAAAAGCTTGTTGTGTTTAGTCTAGAAAACTGGTCTGCAGCTGAAGACTTCATCAAAAGGTTGCCAGACCCTACGCCAATAATAAATCAGTGGCTTAAGGTAACTGTTTGATTTTGTGGATCTCAAAGGCTGCCATTCTCTACACCAATAAATTTCTGCTTTAAATTATATGCACATCTCTGATTGCGTCTTATCATCAGATACAACGACTACATCATGAGAGTCTGGATTTGGCTGGCCCTTGTACACCGTTATACTCCTTGCTGTCATCCTCCCAGAAAATTTCAAAAAGAGTGACCAGGAAAATCTTTGAGCAGGTTGAGATCCTAACAATATATGAATTGGTACAATAGATATCATAAATGTCTGAGCAACAATGTCATCTTACCATGCATTTTAGTTTATTGTCACCTGTTGCTGTTCTTCACATATAAGCATAATTGGTGCTGATAGAAGTCTCTTAAGCTATTGATGTGACCTTGAATTTGCTATATAAACTCGTGTAGGAGCTTCTTGCTTATGAGGAATTGCTTCCTCTACGGTCAGAGTTGCGCCGAACAATGCGTACAAAAGTAGCTGATATCCGGTTGAAAGATGTTTTCATTACAAAGGATCTATCTGTGGAGAGAGCAAGGATTTTAATATGGAAAGCAGGAATAATAAGAGCTTCTGGAACTGAACATTTAAAGGAGTGTATTCATTATTTATCAGAGGCAATATCCATATCGGTATTATTTACTACCTTGATGCAAACAACTTGTTAACAGTTCGAAGAAATTTTTGTGAATGGTTTCTTTCTCATTGAGACAGGGCAACATATTTAATGAAGCAACTGAACATGGGACTTTGTGTTGCCACCAACTAGCCGTGGCGTATTGCTTAAGAGCATTATGCATCCAAGAAACTGAACCAGACTCAAAGGTGCAATTGAACTAGTCAATTTTTCTTGTCAAGGTGTCATGTTACATGGTTTCCTTACCTGTTATCTTACTTTTATGAGCAGCAAGTTTACGAAGATGTTAACACCTCTATAAATCTCTGGCTACGGATTCGGATGCCATGTGATAGTGAGGAGAGTAATCACCTGGAAAACATGATTCCTTTACTCTGTAATGTAATTGATTTACTCGCAATAAAGGTAAGTAATTTTTTTATATTAGACTTTATTCCCAATGGTATATCTCTAGTCATTATAACTCCATTGTCAGGGTTGGATAGAGCTCCATGAGCACATATATGAGCTGATTTTGAGACTGTTGAGATGGAAAAATGTCAAGTTGGAGGTCTGTTTGGCAATGCTGTGGGACTCTCGACGGTTAAGTCATGCTCTATGTCCTTGTCCAATAAATGATGCTGTCATCCTGCGCTTATCAGACTACTTTGGTGAAAAAGCAGAGTCCACAGATTTCTGGATAAGTTGCTTGCAGTGTTCAAGAGCAAAATCCACTGGGTTCCAGCTTCGCTTGCACAAAGATCCTTATATATGGAACACCACAATAGATGACATTAAGAGCACAGCTTCTGAATTAGTTTCAAGGGTAAGAAACTAGAGCTATCTATTATTTCCTTGTACAATAAATGACATGATTTTGCTGTCCTTCCAGGATCCATTTCCCAGTCACTCGTCTTTTGTAGCTGCATCTCTATATTATGATCTCTGTGAAACACAGTTGCCATGTGGTAACTTTTACGAGGTATACTCATGACTAACTTACCAGTGAATGGTGCTTTCAAGATTTTCAGTTATCTTCCTTATTCACATCTCACAGGCTCTCGCCTACGCGGAGGAAGCACATAGGATCCGGGGTCGTTTCTTCAAAGATATGTTTAGCTATGTAGCAGAGAATGGATTTGAAAAGCATAACGGGGCAGGAAGAATAATAGAAATACCAACTTGCGTCATTAGTAAATTTGAAGTATCAAGTTTGAAAGCTAGCGGTGTGTGGCCATGTGGAAAATTCTTCTGGGATTCTAACAGCTGCTACTTAAGCCCTTGGAAAGTGCTCCAGTGTTATCTTGAAAGCATTCTTCAGGTCTTTAAACATTATCAGCTATCTATCTATCTTTACCGCAGCTATTTTAATCGGTATTCACAAATGCAGGTTAGCATTGTTAATGAGCTTATTGGGGAAGGAGAGAAGGCAGAATGCTTTCTAACTCAGGGAAAATCCATTTCATCTATGCAGAGCCTACCGCCTTTTGTCGTAGCATTTTCTCTTGCTTTAGGTATGAATGCTTTAGTTTTTTTGCTTTCCCATAGGTCACTTGACAATTGCTGACACTTAAAACTGTGGTAGGGAATCTTCACGCGAGAATGCGAAGTTTGGATTTAGCAGCAAAGGAGCTCCAGAATGCGAAAGAGCTGCTAATTGATACTCAGAGAGATTATTCTTGCCGAGAGTGCAGGTTGATGCTAGAGGCTACATTGTTTAAGCAACTTGGAGACTTGTCTCAAAGACAATATGATAACACAGCTAGAGTTTGCCAGATAGATAGATTATCACATGCTGAAAGTCTGCTTAATTCAGCCTTGAGAAAATTTTGTTGCTCAGCATGGAAGGGATGCACTGATCATCATGCAGTGGATTGCGCTGAATTTCCAAGAGACTCCAAAAGGAGGCGTCGAGGAGGCGCTACAAATTTACAGACCAAGGAGACTAGTTTTAGGTTGACTCGCTCAATGTGTCAATCACATCAAGAACATTTTGCTGAAATGCATATAGATATCTCAGAGAAGCCTAGTTTCAGTGATGAAAAGGTGGACACTAAAAACAGAATCGGTAGCATCTGCATTTGCATCAATACAAAATGTCCGCAGGGCCTCTCTAACAAAGTTACTAGGTCTGGATCTCTCAACAGTTTAACAGGTTTGAAATGGCAGTTTCACCAAAGGAGGCTCGCTTTCACTCTTCTCCACACCCTTGGTATGCTTCTGGATTACTTCTTTTGGTTGTTTCCTTATCACAGATTGTGTTTTTTAAAAGTATGACACATCTGATTAGTTTACCTTTTCCACAGCAAGAATGTTAGACTAGAATATGTGGTTGTTCTAATAACTATAAATATTTTATGTTAGGAAAATGCTTGGCTAAATCTGGAAAGGTTCATCAAGCACATGAGGCAATTTGGCAGAGCATCGCTGTTTTATTAAACAGTAATGTATCCAGCCTCAGCTCGTTGCCGAATTTTATTGAGAAGGAAATCAAAAGAGATGCATTTGGTGTTGACCTTGCAAGAATGCTATACAACCTGTGTAAGTTGAGTCTTCAAACTTACCACTCCAGGGGAAGCAGGTTCGTCATGTGTTAACAGGAAACTTGAAATTATCAAAGTTGTGGTC
Source organism: Aurinia saxatilis (assembly GCA_900406295.1). Taxonomy (NCBI): domain Eukaryota; kingdom Viridiplantae; phylum Streptophyta; class Magnoliopsida; order Brassicales; family Brassicaceae; genus Aurinia; species Aurinia saxatilis. The sequence continues at coordinate 13,607 of OVAP01001614.1, read as the reverse complement.
TACTGATTGTTATTTTATAACAGGTCCATTTGCTGTGATCTATCTCATATTCCACCTCAAAAGCTGGTTTCATGGTTAAAGTTGGCCTTTGTACTCAGCACAGAGATTCCAATACTTTATCAAAAGGTAAAACTTGTTTTTTTTGTCCCAAAATCCATTTATGTTTGATTTTTCTGTGATAAAAAAGTGTCTGTTGGTTCATTACAGATTTCAAGACTGCTTGCTGCTTTATACTTGCTTTCTTCTTCAAATGCTGACTTCTATTTCCCATGTGACGACAAGCTGTCTGTAAGTCACTGGGTTGCATATTTTCATCAAGCCTCACTTGGTGCTCATATCAATGACCAATTCTTATCAAAATTTAGAAAAAGATACAAATCAGGTGGCAACTCAGATAAAGAGGTTTGTAGCCTTGCAACTTTTTGTGGTAGTGAACAAACTACTTTCCTACCTATGTTTGTTATACCTTACCTTGCTTTTTTAGTTTTGGTTGATAAAAGATAAGTAATCACTGACCACCAATCTGAATCTGCAGTCATCTAGATTGAGTTGCATGGCTACTGCGGAATTCGACTTTCTCAGGTCTTAAATTGGATTATTATAAGCTAGAAAAAAACGATGGAGTATTTTTTACATTTTGCTGACTTGACATTGCAGGCTTGCTCCTGAAAGCACTGAAGATCTTGTAGATTTTGCAAAGAACTTTTTCAATAGTCTGTCAGAAACAACAGCCATCTGCATTAGCATGCTTGGAGGCACACTGAGTAAATTGTTGCAGGAGATATTGAGAGGCCCCCCTGTTTGTGCGTGGCTGCTCTTGTCAAGGTTAAGCTCAAAGAGTCAGCCGGTGGCCATACTTCTGCCGGTGGATTCGGTACTTGAACAAGGTAACCAAGGGAGTTTCGTTTTTGTCATTGTTACTAAGATAACATAATCTTAGTCAGGTTTATGTTGGCTCAGATGATGATGATGATAGCAAAACTAAAGCAACTGGGATGGATAAACGATGGGTTTCTCCATGGGGTTCCACAGTGGTGGATATTGTCGCCCCAACATTTAAATCGATAGTGGAGTTCATTACTCCTTCTAAGTTGGAGAAGACGAGCGAGCAACTCAATCTTCGTCTTGGTAAATTCCTAAGGTACATGGCATGTGGAATATAAAGACACTGTTTTTTGGTTGTTGTTGTTGTTAAAAGCATTATGTTTCCTTGTATTGTTATAGAAAACTCGAAGATTTGTGGTTGGGTCCCTGGAAGCATCTGCTTTTGGGAGAATTGTCAAATAGTAGACTGCATGAGTCCACGCAAAAGGAGCTAATTGAGGAGCTAAGGTCCAAATGTAAGATGGAAGTAAATGAGACACTTTTAAAGGTTTTTCTTGAGAATGGGACAAACGAGTTTGAAGGAGAGGCATGGATATCTCAGCTTTGTGTAAAGGGTGGTTGCTATATTGGGCGAAGTGATAAAGAAGATGGATGTGAAACCCCCACCAGTAGATACACATTAGCCTTACAGCTGATACGGGAAGCAGAAATCAAGGTTAAGCAGCAGGAGAATAAAGAGAAGAGAGAACCGATAATTCTTGTGTTGGATCATGAGATTCAGGTTGGTGGTAAATCTCATATCTTACACCTTTCTTTCCGAATGTGCATTGCAAGGTTCGGCTCAAAGAATAAGAGTTTGGTTGCTTTACATAGAACATAAGATATAATCTTGCTCATCCATGTGCTATTAGGAGTAGAAAAATGAAAGAAAGCTGCATGTGTTAAATATTTTAGTGATGATTGATTGACCTGTAACATCTGTTTTAATAATTAGATGCTTCCGTGGGAGAGTATTCCAATACTGAGAACAGAAGAAGTCTACCGTATGCCTTGTGTGGGAAGTATATCTGCAGTGCTTAAGAAATGCTGTTCCCGACCCTTCCCTATGATTGATCCTTGGGATGCTTATTATCTGTTAAACCCGGATGGTGATCTCAAATCATTGCAAATCGAGTTTGAGAGTTGGTTCAAGGAAAAGAAAATGGAGGTAGCATATTGATGTTATTCTTCTCCCTTGGAACTTACTTAAAATAGTTTATTTATTATACAGGGCATGGCTGGATTAGTGGCAACTGGTAAGGAAATGGAGCTAACTGCAGCGTTGGAAAAGCATGATCTTTTCCTATATTTTGGACATGGAACTGGAGAACGATATATTCCCATGTGGCAAGTAAATAATATGGAGAAATGTGCTGCAACATTTCTGATGGGATGCAGCAGCGGTTTGCCATATAAAAGAGGCAGATACCTACCAAAAAGTATTCCGGTGTCTTTCCTGCTAGCCGGTTCTCCAGTTGTCGTAGCAAACCTGTGGCCCGTAACAAGTGATATTAACCGGTTTGGGAAGGCAATGTTGGAAGGTTGGTTGAGAGTGGAGGATACATCAGAAAGAGCTGGGTCGTTCATGGCCAATGCACGCAATGCTTGTGCTATGGAGTTTTTGACAGGGGCTGCTCCGGTGTGTTACGGTGTCCCAACTGCTATCATAAAGAAGAAGAAGAAGAAGACTTGAAGCTATTTTACCATCAAGGTTATGTGAATCTTTGACAATGGAGGTCAACGAAATGTTTCTGTCTGTAATTTAAGGTTCATCTTAATTTCTAAGGATTTTAGTTTTAATTCACATACAGAAGATCAAGAGAGAAATGCTTTCGTTTTGTATCCTATATATCGTAAATTATTCTTTAAAGTTACAGAACGATTGTCTAGTAAACATAAGTCAATAATAATTGTTTTAAAGGTTTATTCTAACTCTTGATCATTCCTAAATGTAATGGACGTAGAACTTTAAAACAACAAACAGAGAAAATAAGCTTTCCACAGATTCATAAGAGAGCAAATCAATAGTACTAGTTCATAAAAGCAGAGCATACAATAAATTCATTGCCCCTAAAATCAAAGTAACAACAAACTCATAAAACGTTTAATAGAGTCCCAGCGAGAGACAATTTTCAGGTGATTTATGATGTTCCTTTACTCAATGTCCATTGGCAATGGATCCATCGTCTCCTTTCTTTCCATAGAATCTCCGGTACAACGAATCAACCTCTTTCAGATAATATGTTCCCGGAGCCAAAAGGTCTATAATACCGTCCTTGCTCGTCACAAAGTCCTTTGCTCCATATCTATGTTCCATTAGCTTCATTGTCTCCACAAATTTCTCAGGTGCATACTGAGATAAACAAGTCCAAGAAGAGATTAGTGATTCAAGATTTTAGATAGAACCCAATTTTATATACTCCAAAAAACAGGATTTCTTTCTTGTTACCTCGTGTCTAGCCATCAATTTTCCGCCAACATCCATTACAGACGCGATGTTTGAAAGGCTGAAAGGAGACTGGTTTTCGCAGAGACGCAATGAGAACATTGTTGCGGTTGAACCACTTCCATATGAGAACATAACCACCCGCTTTCCCGCCTATACAACAAGACCCAAACACAAATGTAACAACTTCACACTAAATGTAATGGATATCAGTAGAATCAGAAGAAAAATCTGCTTTTTTTCTCTTACCAAATCGTTGTGTTTATTGTGAATGAGGGAAGCAAATGCAGCATACAGAGAAGCTGTGTACATGTTACCGACTTCCTTTGGGATTAAAGTCGTCGGTTGCACTTTAGCATCATAAAATGGTTTTGCAATCTGTTGTGAAACCTGCAAAAAATTCAAAAAATGGAGTTATAACAAATAATGCTATCGGTACTACAAGCGAAAGAAAAGGCAACAATGGAAACCTTTTCAAGATCACGGCTTTGATAACTCTCGTCAAGAGACAGAGTTGAATAAGGGCTGAACTTTTCCTTGGCGGCCTCGTCAATGGAGCTGCAATAGATAAAAGAATATGTAACTTATAAAGAACAAAGTAATGAACATTCATTCTGAATAAGCAATTAAATAGTCAATAACCTTGAGTTTCTCAAGAAGTCGTTGTACAAGAGACGAGCAAAGCTTTTCTGTACAAGCTGCAATAGCAGAGACAATAAGACTGGTAAAAGACAATTCACATAGAAAACAGATTGTTGGAGGATCAAGAAACCCACTTTGTTGTATGGAGAATGAAAAACAAAGTAGTCTGCATCATTGATGGAGAAATCTTTTTCCTCGAGTTTCTCAAACCTAATAAAAATCAAAGAACTAAAATGAGCCACAGAGAACACCAGAAGAACAGAACTGAGTTTTTGTAACCGTGCAATGAAATGCTTACTTGTTGCATAAATGTTTATAGCAAGAGTCAAGTGCCATGAGGTAGCAAGTCTGTGAAAGCTTACCATCAACAACCTACAAGAATACAAGAAACAGAAACCAATGAGAATATGATTCTCTATACCAAACACTTAAGATTATGCATTGAAGATTACCGGGTACTCGCTAGCAAGGTTGGGCTTGTAAAAGTCATAGACATGAGCCATGTGGCTTCCTCTCAATTTGCTTTCAAAAACAATGGGAGCATTGGGTCCTATCAACATAGCAATAGCTGCCGCTCCTCCAGTGGGCCTCGCAGGTCCTTCTGCATAGACCTGAAAGCATTCAAATATATAAAGGTGGGTATATGCAGACATATCCCCATATAAATATACTCTATGACAACGTTATACCGCGCTGTCAGTACAAATAACTAGGCCGTAACGTCCATCCCACGAGTTACTCTCAACCCAATTGACACAGTTTAGCAAAGCCGCAGTTCCACCATAACAAGCATTTGTTGAGTCAACACCTTCGACATCAGTATTTCCACATTTCTGTTCATTCGCAAAAACAATTAAACTTGAGCGGTCCTCTCAGATTTTCAATGGCAGTTGAGGTCGAACAAAAAGTATAATACCTCAAAGAGTTGCATCAAGAACGTCTTGATGGACTTGCTTTTGTCTATCACAGTCTCACTTCCTACTTCAAGACGCCCGATCTGCTTGGGGTCAATCTTATACTTGTCAAGAAGAGATGTCACCGCATTAAAACTGAGAAACACAACCAAGAAACAGATCAAAATTCAGTTTCTGCATAAGAACATACATATGTATATGAAAACAAACATTAAACAAACCTCATAGAGATTACATCTTCAAGCTCAGTGCAAAAAGCTAAGCAATCTTGGCCAAGTCCAATGGTGTATTTCCCTTTGCTTGCTCCATCATGAGCTTCCAAAGCTTCCTATACAGCAAAAGTAACACATTCACCAATCAGAAACTACTGAAATAAGAACTGTGAAAGAGGTTTAAACTTTTTGGAAGTGAGATGCTAGTTTCAATCAAATAGACAGTCTTATATAAATCCATCTCAATTATCGTCACTAAATCTCAGAGATCTCAGGTTTGAGATATTTGAAAAACCAGTTTTTAGCATTTTTGTGACATCATCATCGTCTACCAATCAAACTCCGCCGCATTACAAAACCCAGAGACAAAGATGTGGATATATTCGTCCAAAAATCATCTTAGACTATGTCTTAACTCTTAAGATTTCGAATTTCATTAAAGTTTGAAGATTTATGAAATCAAAACCAAACGTCAAGCACAGAGAAAAAGAGCTCCAGACAGAAACAGAGTGTATCAATGCAATAGCACTAATAAGCAAATGAAATCGAGAACATAAGAAAGAAAAAAAACTTGGGTTTTTCTTATTTTACCTGTTGAACACAGGTTGGTGGAAAATATATGTCCATAGCCAAAATCCCAACGTTCTTCGCCATTGTTGGACCCTTTTTTTTTCTTGCGAGAAAGAAAATGAAAGTTTCGATCTTTGAGGAGAGAGAGGTTTTTGAAGAAGTGTAGAGAGAGATGGAAACTCCAATTTGTTAATAAACAAGTTCAGGAGAAAATTTTGGGGAATTTCTTTCTTTTTTTTCTCTCAAGAATTATTAGATTAGTTGTGTTGTGTCATTTTTGTTTGTTTTGGTCAACAATTTTACTTGTACAGTTGTACTTCATTTTATTTGGGTTTCAAGAACTCCAAGTTTGTTTCTTTTCTTTTATTATATGTAAAACAGTATTTTAATTGCTAAAAACTAAAAAAGCCAGAAAATTATATAATTATTTTCCTTATTTTTTAAAAAATTCTGTTATTAATAGTTTTATTATATTGTTATAACAAATCTAGTCCAGAACCATTACAAAACATCTAAAAACTTTGGATTGATCTCATAGTTATCTCAAACTATCTATATTTATGTGCAATAGTCCTACAAATATAGTTTTTGTTATTTTAAATAAACAATAGATTCCAATTATTATTTTAAGAGATTTAAAACCATATTTAAATTGCCAAAAATGGCCACATATTAAAAATTGTAATGGGATGTCTACTTCACAACAGTATAAAAAAAACAAATCAAGATTTTAATGTTAAAAGAAAAATTTAGTAAAAAAAAAATTCACATAAAAGACCAAATATCTGGTTGAATATTTAAATTTGATCTGATATCTGATTAATTACGAAATTAATATTGATAGAAAAAGTGAAGACTCTAACAATGCAGAGCAGATCATGAATACCACAAAACTTTAGGATATCCGGTTTGGTCTTTAATTTTAGTTGTGAGTGAATGCATTCCAATTTTTCAAAATTAAATTATTTTCTATGTGACTAAGTCTATATGTGAGATAAAAAAAAAGAAAATAGATGTTTTGCAATGGGGAATATATGTTTTGATAAAAAGCAGAAAACAAATAATTACCTGGAAAATGAGAAAGAGTGTGTTTGTATGTGTGAGAGAGATTGGGGCAACGCAGACTTCGTGATAGCTCCCTCGTGCTTCCCCCTCTCTCTCTCATTCTTAACCCTTCCTTTCGTCTTTATTTACCACTTTGCCATCACTCTAGTTTTGTGTTCACCTACTTTTTTTTTTTTTTTTTTTTTTTTTTTTTTTTTTTTNTCTTTTTTTTTTTTTTTTCTTTTTTTTTTTTTTTTTTTTTTTTTTTTTGATATTGTTTCGGTGTATTTAAGATTTGGATTCACTTTGGTTCGTGTTATATGATTGAGTTGTTCAAATTTAGCATAGAAAGAAACAAAATGAAATAAAATCGCATGCCAATTGGTTTATAAGTAAAATGGCATGCCAATTGGTTTCTGAGCCTAGAGACAAGGGCCAAACAAAGCCTTTTTATATCATTTTATTACAATTAAATTTTATTTTCTGTACTTTCTGTAAACAATTTTTTTCCTGTGAAAAGTTAATGGTTTATATAGTTGACAAACAAAAATTAGTGGTTTATATAATAAACTTATTGTTTACCGCAAAACCACGCCATATGTTACATATGTTTGTTATTGTAAACTGGGTGATTTTACTCCTTTTTTTTCATCTGAAAATGATATTAATGGAAACAGGAGAAAGATCACTTAGCCAGCGGTCATCTATGTGCCCCGGAGATATTAACCGACGAATCATACAGATTTCTAGAGCCATTGGAAATAGAAACTTGAGTTGACAAAAAAAAAAAAAAAACTTAAGAGTAATAAACAGAGAACGGGCAGAACCGAAACACCAATCTAACCTAAGTTGCAATTGAATCCAAAATAAATTCACAAAATGAAGGTTCAAAATCGTAAAGGATGAGACTGAAATCGAAGGACCACCGTTCTTCGCCTTTCTTCTATGCGAATTAAGTCTACTTCCCGATGAAGATCATAGTTACAATCACCGAAACACAGAGGAAAAATCTGCTACGGCCATTTGAAACATCTAAAGCAACATGTAGGATTAGATTTCTCGATCAAACTTGTTACGTAAAAACAAGGAGCGAAGTGGCCACCCTCGGGGAAAGGCTAATAATCAACCTTCGATCAAGCTGGAATGGATGAAAAAATTCCACATAAGGATTGAGCACCGGTTAAAGAGAACCGAATGAGACACAATCAAACTTAGTTTTGTCTTGGGGAGGTTCGAGCAACCCTAACTCTGAGGCATAGCTGGATCAAGATATCGGAAAACTTTACATGTAAAATTAAAGTTGCAGTATACAAAGATCCGGAAAATCTTCCGGTGAGATTCTGATGGGATTTAATTTTCAACCAAATATATTTCTGCAAGCACACAAGCTCTCGCATTGGTACTTAGAGATCGAATCCACAGGAAGGCAAAGTGTACACAGTAGCAAAATCGATTCAACTTGAGCTAAGCAACAAAATATAAGTTTGGGGTTTCTTAATCGATCGAATGAGTTTAGTTGTTCGATCGAATGGAAATGGTTTTGTAAAAATACAAAATGAAATAAAAGATAGATAAGAAATTGTTGCAACAGGTTTCAGAGAATTTTCTAGGGTTCAATGATTAAACTATTCAGGGTTTTTAGGCAGATAAAATCCGGTTAAGTATTAAAGTCAGTCGTAAATTAATCTCCCTATTTTCATAGTTATGATTAAACATGTCTAACATCCTAATTCACACAATAGTAACAAAGTGTGAACTAGAAAAGCAAGACGCGGAAGTTATTTACTTATCATTTAATACTAGTTCTTACAATCTCATCAAGTTGTCAAAACGAAGAGATCAAATATATAACAAATCACCTAAAGTGTCAAGCCTAAGCAATCAGGTAATAAGCATAAATCCTACCTATCTTTCAAGCCATTAAAAACCCCTTTGAAAATCCTTAGCCCAACAAAAGAACTATTCAAATATAATAGCAAAAACCATAGCAAATACCATAGAAATCAATATCATAAATAAATAGCATAGAGATCAGAAAATTTCTCCAAATCAGTAGACAAGAAGGATGAAATCTTCTCCCTTACAACAACAAACGAAATAGCAAAAGGAATTTAAGAGAAAATGAAAGCAAAGTACTCTCTCTTGAGAGTTTTGGTGAAAGAGAGGCACACCCTTCTTCTGAGATGAAAATGTCTTTATATAGAGGATGTGGGTTGTCCAAGGGCTTCAGTGAAGTGATAAGAGAGAATCAGTTGAAGATAATCAAAATATTTGATTTTATCTCTTCCGTTCGATCGGATAAAAGGCATATTCGATCGAATGTATCCAACTGAATATTCTCTGACGCATTTTCGAAGTTTCTCGAGTAAATCCGGTCCGAAACGATCGATTCCAACGCCATTCGGTCGATTGGGCTCTTCATGGGCTTCAGGAAACATTTTGGGCCTCCATCGATCGAATCAAAAGTCATTTGACATCGTTCCTCCTTCGCATTCTTCGAGTGTTTCACATCGATACTGCACGATTTGTCTTCAGTAGAATCAACATAAATCAAGATCTAACCGTTGGAATTGTTTCCTTCCACTTGCATTAGACATCTGACTTATTCTTCTATCTTGTGTCAAAATCTTATAACAATCTATGTTGGGGAAGGTCTTCATATTAGGCCAAACTTCGGATATGTGGAACTGATTTTCTACACCAATCTTCACTATTAAGGGAATATCTTCTTGTTCGTTGGGATGAATGACTTGATTCCAAGCCCATGTGACAGGTGACTCACGTGGATTGATTGTCTTAACTCCTCATTTCAATCTAAAATGCACAATAGATTCATCTGGCCCCAAACATCTGGTGCTGAATTGCTGAACTTGGAGAATAATGCTCGTTTATGACCTAAAAAGCCTTATTTCCACAAAAACACTTTGAAAACATAGAAAGGTGAAAAATCATCACTTTTATCTTGAAATCATTTGGGTTTGTTGTAAAAAGAACATAAAACATATGATAAAAAGCGGTAAAATATCACCCCTTATCAGATTCCTATAAAAGATGATAAACCACACATGCAACACCGTCCTTCCTTCTAAGGAGACCAATCGCCGACAAACCCACACTACAAAAATCCAATTTTTCGATGATCTCAAAACTGGATCCAAAACAAACAAGACAAACAACAAAAAAGGAAATAAACTGGATCCAAATTATTACAACTTTTTTGTAATCATTATAACCATAATTCATTAATATGTTAGTTAATCTTAAAAAGAAATCCGGAAAGAAAATCTAGAATATAATTCTTCGACCCATCTCTCTATACCTAATTCTCTCCTTCTTCTCTCTAAAGAGACTCACCGATCTGATTTACCGCTGACCCGCGACGGTGGCTCTCAAAGCATCGTCGACAGTCCAACCTTTACTTTTCTATGTTTTCTCTTTTCTCTTCTTTCTCAACTTGGGGTTTTCACTTGGTTGGTGTTAAAACTCAATCTCAAACTGGCGTTTTCAACCCTAGATCTGTAACAAATCTGTGATGGAGAGAGGTCTTCTTTCTTCTCTCGCTCATCCTTGTTCAGATCTATGGGATTTTTATTGGTTTTTGACACCAACACACTTGTAGACAATTATCGATTCCTATAGCTTTTTCATTAATCCGGTTTTCAATCCTCCTCTCTTGCTGATACACAAAGTTTTACCCTATGTAGTTTTAACTGCAAGTGCACATCAAATATCATTTATAGTACTTAAGGATCGAATCCACAAAGACCGGAAAACTAAACAAACTAATTTAATTAAATTCTAAATTAAAGCAAGGATGATGATTTTTATTTTAACTAACTAAGGCAGACAATATATAATTTTAAGGAGTTTAAATCAATTAAAACAAACGCTAGGTTTTGGGAACTTTGACTAAGAATCAATTTTGAACCTAAATACGGACAGTGTCGATCAACACTGGTGTGGTGTCGATCGACACCCTTCGGACAAAATCTATGAAACCCTTAACTCTAGAACATGAACAATTCTATCAAGCAAATCCAACTCTCGCTGAAACTTACTAATTTAATTTAAACCCTAGAGGTGTCAATTGGGCTCGCGGGCCAAGCCCGTTTAGAGTGTTAGCGGGGCGTGTATGGGCCTATATTTTCCAGCCCGTTTAGAAGCGGGCCTCGCGGGCCGGACCGCTTACATCCGCAGGTACACTTGGGCCAGTCCGCCAAAATCCCCGGGCCCGCGGGCTACCCACAAAAATGATATGTTTTATGGTTTCCTGTTAAAACAGACAAGCTTAACAACATATAAGTTCAAATCAATCCAACATATTTCGATAAATACCAATTACACCATTCCACAAACAAAATATATCATTCATTTTACTTTTATTTAACCTTATTTTACCTAATAAAGTTCTAAACTAGTCATGACAAAAACTGATCAAGAGAGCCGTCAAAAGTAACACAACAAAAAACAGATGAAAACATCTCCAAACTTTATTCATCTTCTTTACTCCATCTTCAATTTTGAACATATTATCCTTTAAATGTCCCACCTAAAAGATCATTGTTAACAACAACGATTATTAACCAACTAATCACCATGGTCAAGTTGAAAATAGCGAGAAAATTTGACCATTTTAGCTAAACCTTGAATTTAAGAATAAAAAATTATATTGATGATAACAAGTTCCAACATATATTGTGTAAGACTGACTTTGGAAACAATCACAACCAACTATAGTGCAATTTATTTACCGTACAAATTTTCAAAGATAAATCTTTACATGTTACGGGCTGAACCACACAATGGAAGATAAGAAACACATATTACTAGCATTGTAATGTTGCTGAGCTCACTAACTGTAATCCTCTTCCCATATGTGCATAAGAAGATGGAGATTTTGATATTTAAACAGAGGAACTACCTTTTTTCCAATCCGTTTTTTTATGAATAGTGAGATTGATCAAGAAAGATTTCAAGTTTAAGTTTTAAGACATTTTCAATTTCAGTATTCTGTTTGAGACAATTTATGTTTTTGTTTTGAGATAATTTATGTTTGAAGTTTCAGACAGATTGTGTTTTATTTTTAATGTAATGTTTGATACAATAAATTTTTTTTTAGTTTAAGTGTGTCGTTTAAGTTCTAACATCTAACTATCTAAGTCTCTATTCAAACAGACACCCTTGTTTTCTTGTTCTCTGTTTAAACAGATAAGTTCAAACAGACAAACTTAACAGAATTAAACGATCCGTTTAGCCCACGGGTTAGCCCGTTTATTCGCCTAAATTAGCGGAGCGGGTATGGGCACTGATATTGTGGTCCGCAGCCCGCGGCGGACTAGCCCGCAAAGCCCACAAAGCTTGATGGACCAGTAACGGGCGGCCCGTCTGACACCTCTAGACTTGAGTAAGACTAAGCTTCCTAATTATTATTTTTTCATTCTGCTTTTCTTTCTTTTTCTTCTTTTTTTTTTTTAGATTTTTTTTTTAAACTGAATATCTTTTTGAATTTGATCTCTAAAACTTAAAGCTTCTAATAGTATGGGTACACTCCCAATACTTTTCCAAAAAGTAAGTCCATTTTTTTGAAAGGGAGAGTAATGAATGCTCTCTCTTACTTGTTGAATCTAGCAAACATGAATGGATGAATCAAATCCTATTGCATTGTTCACATTGAAGAGGTGCAATAAGCTCCAACCGTTCGATTATTTGTAACTTAGCATGAATGTCTTTGAAGTACCAATTGGCCTATGGATTTTTCAATAGTCTTATCATGGAGTTTGTCTCACAAGTGATGGTCACTTAGCTGAAAAGACACAAGCCAATAAACCAAGCAAAAGATCATAATTTAAAACTGATTTTGACTCGATAAAAATATTTTTTGGAATTATGACAAATAAACTAAGACAAAGAAAAACATATTAGGGATTATATCCCACATCGGTAATTGGAAGGGATCATTAGTAATATATAAGTAGATTGGGTCTCTCCACTAATTGTCAATTGGCTTTTAGTTGGAAGTCCATGAAGCTTAACAAAATACATCAGTATTTTCCTCCCCCAGACTTGAACAACACTGTCCCAGTGACGAGAAAAGAAAGAAGCATTAATCGAAAAGGCAAAAAATCATAAAACTTACCTTGTTTTTTGCAGGGGGTGTCGATCGACATTGACGATGGTGTCAATCAACACCAATGGGATTGAACGACACGAAAGACTGTCGGTCGACACAAAAAGTCACTGGCCACAAAATCTGATTTATTTTGAAATAACCCGTTTTCTTTTATTTTATAGTATAAAAACTGTATTAAATAATATATAATATGAAAAATCATGAAAATAATTTTAAAAATCGTAGAAAAATCCATCCGATTTTATAAAATTAAAATAAATTTTTTTTGAAAATCTGAATTATTTTTAAAAATTCAAAACACAAAAAATAATTAAATTAAATGGTATAGATAGTAAAAAACTTACAAGTGGGTTGCCTCCCACCAAGCGCTTAAGTTTTAGTCATTAGCCTGACTATTGTGTGGATTAGGCCTGCGGGTTCGGTTAGTTCGGTTACTTCGGTTTGGTTAGTTCGGTTATTCGGGTAGTTCGGTTGGAGACAAAACTGCCGAAAATAACCGAACCAAAGTTCGGTTCGGTTCGGTTCGGTTATCGGTTAGTTCGGGTTTTTATATTTATACCGAACTGAACCGAAATGGTTGATTTTATGGATAATTTCGGTTAAATTTGGTTAATTCGGTTATTTTGGTTGTGTCGGTTATTTCGGTTAGTTCGGTTATTTCGGTTTATTTCGGTTATTTTGACTATTTCAGTTATTTTGGTTGTGTCGGTTTATTTCGGTTTATTTCGGTTTATTTCGGTTTATTTCGGTTATTTTGACTATTTCGGTTATTTTGATTTTTTTGT
>OVAP01001613.1:0-22904 GCA_900406295.1 Aurinia saxatilis | reverse complement strand
TGTAATCTGATACAGTATTTTAACCACAAACATACCATTTCAGTCTTCATGAATTGTTGATTTCCCTTACATAATGAACAAAATAGGCATGAAACATGTTATTGAGGTCAATTAATATGCTTCAGTAGTACATTCCAAAGGTATTCAAGATTGGGTTTTTGGTTTACATATATATATTTTTAACATTTTTATACTTTTTTATGATTAAGTATTTTATTCATTATGTATTCAAGATTGTGTTTTTGGTTTACATATATTTTGTTCATTGGTGTTGTGGCACATGCTCCTTTTTCTCATTTTCTTCCTTTTACAAAAATAGCTAAGCTGTAAAAAACAAAAATAGTTATATATGTTGAACCATATGCTCTTAATTGTTTTTCTTCTTCTAAATAATATTATTCTTCTAATGCTGCTTTTATTTCTGGTCTTTCTAATTGCTTGCTTTTTCTTTTTAAGCCACTTTATTCCTAAAGATAAAGATCACATGTTTTAGCTCTATTCTTGTTCTGTCTCTCAACTTATATATACGTATAAAAGTTACCAATCAGATATGATATTCGTAAGTGATGAAAGGTAAGAAATATGCTTGTGTTACGTACAAAATTATTAAACTTTATAAAAAATCCATAAAAACGTTTCAATAATTTTGTACCCGAATCTAAACAAATGTTTAGCTAGTTACAACATGACAATGTAAATTTACATACAACTCTATATACCTTTTGACACTAATGTTTTCTTCATTATGAAGCTGATCAAGGAGAAGGTGTATATTTAATACATTTATTAAAAAAGCATGTTTGATATATATATTTTGTTGTAAAAGACTAAAAGCGAAAGAAAATATAAGCTTAAACCAAAAAGAAATAAATTAAGCTTACATAAACTACTTAAAACTAGTGAGAGAGGGACTGAATTCGATCTTTATCTTTATAAAGCATAAATATTGACAAAAGAGGAAAACAATCATACACTTAGTATCTAAATGACTTTTTCCCTCAAACACTCCATTTTCTCTAGCTTCAAGAATGTTTTCTTTTTTTTTCTTTTCTTAGTGGAACTACAATACTTTTCTAGCTCTATTGTTCAAACAAAAATAACTATTAATGTGTACTGTATGAATTGTTAACTTGTACCTAATCATTCTCTTGATTATTTTCATTTATCTTGTATGATATTATTATTAATATGTATAAATCGTACCATCCAATAACATGGAACCATATATAACATAGTGGCACAAATAAAATATTAATTGGACAAATTAATTGTCTGTACGTAGTTAGGTTTGCATGCCACAAGATGCCAAACAACAAATTCACCTTCTTGTAATTTGTCAGTCATAGTCTCGTCCAAAACGATCCAGGTACGTGTATATATATTTTTATTTATATTGAATTATATCTTGTATACTCCTTTAAATAATTTGTTATCAATTTGACATATTGTATACATAAACTAGTTCTTCAAAATTATGAATTAGTACTACATACATGTATATATATACATCATATAAAAAATATTAGTTCGGATAGGTGAAAAAAACAAAAACATGTCAGTTCGTATAATAATATACTTCATACAATCAAAGCAATTTTGTTTCTATAATACCACTTGAATAACAACCATAAATTTCCAAAAGGAAAAACACAAATGATCGATTAAGAAATTGTGGACGTACGTACCGATAGTATATATAAAAACATGAAACAAATCATTACCGATAGGCTGCTATCAAATTCATACTTNTTAAATATGTGTTGTAATTGTCTTCATTCCTTCAAACCTTAAAATCATGAGAAAATAGAAAAAAATTAACCCAAACTTTTGATAATTATTAATAGTATTGAGATAATGATAGTGAGCTCACTTGTGCACCCACTATGTTTCTATTTAATGACCTGTCTTCAACTATCCTTAAGTCTCACCAAAACAATCATATACATACATATATGCATGTATAGTTGCTACATATATTCGAATATATATTACCAATTGTCAAGGACAATAATAATTCCAACCTTTTTCACCTTAGATTTGAAGGACGAGTTACAATCTCCCAAAAATATTCGAATATTACCAAGTGAAAACACTAATATATGATGAATTAACTGCAATTCTTCTACTCTGCATATCAAATCATATATATAATAATGGAGAGTAAACCATTTTTCAAAGATGTGAAATCTTGTTCTTTTACTAAACTATGTGTGAGCAGATTGTTTCATGTTTACAAAAAAAAAAAAAAATTGTTTAATGGTAGTGGGTTTCACCCTTTTTGCCATTTACTGTTATATTTTGTGACAAGAATAGTTATTACTATTAAATGAAATAATATTATATAGTATATAACAAATTAATATTTGTGACTCTCATATCTAAGGGTCCAATATGTTTGGGAATCAATAACAGTCTTAAATTGCCTCATAGTGGTGAACAAAGTAAGGTGTTGGCCAAAAGTAATCACCTTGTTACAGTCTACACATCCTTTAACTTTTTTGACATATATTAAAGAAATGTACAAACAATAAAAAAGTAAAAAGAAATTGTAAAAAAGGTATAAATAAAAGATTTAAAGACATCAGCACCATGTGACTCATGTTATTTTCCAACACCTATATTTGATTTAATTTTATCAAAAGTTTGTCTCCTACTGTCAATTTCACAATGATCATCTCATCAAAAACTCATACACTACATATGACATATTAATCAGAAAAAGGAAGTTAGTTATAAAACTAGTACAAGAACGTGGATTCTGTGTGACTGCGATAATTATTTACCTCTACTGATATTGGAACTCTTGAGAAATATGCATTAATTCATGTTTTAAACAATAGATATATAAAGTAAGCTACTTTTTGTTAAATGAATCAATTATTGATTGATTTATGAACTCGTAATAGCAGAATCCAGAGTACTAGTAGTGTNGAAATAGTTTAAAACCGGGGTTAGAACGAGTTAAAAACGCAATATATCAAGTACTAGTAGTGGTAAACAGAGAAAATAGATATCAAGACAAGAAATATGAAATTAGATACATCTTTTTACAAATTTACTACTGTTCTTAGACTTTGTTAATAGAACATTACTCTATTCATTTCATAAAAATTGTCGTTTTGTTACTTTCCAATGGAATGCAAAATAATTGAAGTACTGTATACTAAATCACTAATGATACACAAGTACCTATTTTGTGGGGGAGACTAAAAAATTAATTCAGTTTGTGGTAAAAAGACTAAATTTGATCATGATAGTGAAAATTATTATATTAAACCTAAAATGTCTCTTAAAACTTTTCATTTATTCTTTATGCATAGTGATTTTATAAACTCAATTTCAACGCTATTTTATATTACTAAAACTGTTCACTTGTATTTAATGATAGTATTTTCACCTCTCAAATATGTCTGAAAGTTGAAAATCGACTTCAACTCAATCATTATCGAAACGTTCTCAAAAGAGTTTTATGACATTTTTTGGATTACCAACATTCTAGCTCATTGCTTTTCTTGTTTTTTCTTACAATTATGTAAAAATGGACTAGTTCTTGAAAATGAAACTATGGTGTTCTCTTGTGCTGTTGTAATTTCGGTTTAGTCCAATGTAAAGTATGTTGTGAACAAAACGAAAACACAAAATAAGATTAAAAAGCCAAATCAAGTGATATCGTGTGAGGTAAGTGTGAATACAAATAATTAAACTACATATGTGGATAATAAAATATTAAATGAGAGACTACAACAAAAATACACTACCATGACCGAGTGTCCACAAACAATTTGAGCCTATACATTGCTAATTAAGCACTTTTGAAAATGTTCTTACCACAATTATATTACACAAACATCTTTTACTAAAGAAAAAGAAATATCAAACCGTTTTCTTACAAAAAAAATCAATAACACTCGAGTTGAAAGAAGAAAAAAAAAAACAAACGTAAATAGAGAAACTGACAACAATAAAAATGGCAAACTAATTAGGTGTTAGTGAGAGCACTAGGAGAGTATTTTTAGTCATTAAGACAGAAGAACGGCTCTTCAAGCCGAAACCCAACATCGGCTCCACAAAGCTGCCATGTAGTAGACAAGTCATAACAAAACGCCTCGTCGTTTGGTATCATCATCATCATCCCATTTCCATCACTAAACAGGTCAGGCAAATCAAACAGCTTCTCTTCATCACAATCTTTGTCCACACTCAAAACCGTCGAAGCGCAAGAACTCTCCGACGACTCTTGGGCTGTGGCAGCGGTATCCGAAGAAAACGACTGAGCCATAACAACAGCTCGGCTTGGCTCGGCTTCGGCTAATTCTGCCACATCAGAATTCGCATTACCATGATTTTCGGTAGCTAAATCTTGCCAATTTATGGCTGCCGCCACAGCGGCAGCCTGAATATCTTTTGGAGAATTGGTAGCCGGGCGAGGAAATTCCCCGGCTAATTCGGGAAAATTGAGGAAAGCCGTGGAGCCTTTAATGGCTAAAGCCGCGACATCGTGAGCTCTAGCCGCCATATCAGCCGTTGGAAAAGTCCCTAGCCAGATTCTTGATTTCTTCCTTGGCTCTCTAATTTCGGACACCCATTTTCCCCAACTCCTCATCCTTACTCCTCTATACGTCGGATGTTTATCTCCGCCGTTGATCTTTTTCCGTTTTCCTCCACCACCATCATGATCTTGGTCTTCTTGAACAAGCAATGATGATAATGATCTTGTACATGTTTTTCTTTTAGAAGTTGTTGTTGTTGATGAAGATGAAGATGAAGAAGAAGAAGATGTGGTGGGTGAAGAGGACAATGAGGAGGAGATAAAGGTGACTTGAGAAACACTCTTCTTCTCTAGATGTGTTTCCATTGTTGTTGTTGTTGAGAGAAGAAAGCTTTAGAGAGAGGCTATTGCACAGAAATAGATGTGAAGTGGTCTTGTATTAATATTCCTCAATGATATTGTTTTTTTTTTTCTTTGGCTTTTTTTCACATTATTAAAGAAAAATATAAAAATGTAATGTATTTTTCTTTTTTGTTATAATAAATTAAGGAGAGAGTATGGAAATTGGGGTCCATGGAACAAAAAGATATTATTGAGATTCACTGATTTAGCGAACCAGTTATGTTCCATGTGAAAATAAATAGAAACAACATGGTTATTGGAAAAAAATAATAATAGCATAGTGGTGGTATAATGATAATAGATCCAAAAATAGGATGTGAATTCGGTTTTCTACTAAGAATTATCACATTTTTGTTTGTTTATTTGAAATGGTGTCTTGTTTTATATTTGATAAAAATATTTGATGAGTAAATTATTTGATAATTGCGAACTGATCGTAATCTAGTAAAAGTTATAAATTCACTGAAAACATATATTGTTATATTCGAGATTGAATTTTGTTTCTCATATATTATACAGAAATTAGAGAAATTAGATTAATATGTCGATTAATTGTAGTCCAATGAAATTTTTCTTTTTTAAGTATTTGATAGTTAACTGGTACTCTTTGAAATTTTGATGGATTTTTGTTAAGTAAAGTAGAGATTTTTTTTAATAATTATTAAAAAATACAGAAAGAAAAAATGATTGCATGGTATTCTTTGAAATTTTGTTTTTCTTTTATAACTTTCTTACCTCTAATATGGCCCGACCCTCGTGCATGTGCGTCACCTCTCAAACACATGAATTGCCCATCTTACATCTTATTATTTCCACACAAACAAAATTGGGTTTAATGTGAAGTCACATAAGAAAAATCTAGCCTCTACTCTTTCTTCTTTCTCACAGAGTTTTGTTTTTTCTCTTAAATATATATGATTGGTAAAATTAAGAAATAAAGTACGATGAGAAAAAGAGAGTATTGTCCTAGACTTGGATATAACCCATACCCAAATGTTAGTTTGACATTTCCATAGACAGGACTAATAATAATTTAATTACTTCAATATAAATAGAGACTAACTCATAATTAACATAAATTATTATGTAGTAGTATTCACTATTCAATACCAAGAAGACGATTTGTATATAGTAGAATGGTAGTAGGTTTCATGGTCTACTAAAAAACTTCTTATGAGTCTTTGATATATAAAAATGTTATTTTATAAGACCGTGTTTTGAGTTTCCAATTTGTTTATTAGATGATCCATAACAATTTGAAATTTTCTAATTTCACATAAATAAATAAACTAGCTACTACAGTAATTAATAAGTATGTACTATGTACAAGTAATCCAATTATATATGTTGGTCCACACGTGCTGTAAATAATTCTGAGTAAGAAAATTAAAAACACGAGATTCACACACTACATGGACCAAGGTATATTAATTAAGCCATCTCTTTCAGTTAATATCATAATCAAATGTCAGATTTTCATCCCAAGAGGTAAAATCAAAGAGAGACATGGAAATTAAATACATCATAATTAAGACGACTGTACACCTCATCAGATTTTTAATACGAATGGGCCAAGGTATTAAATTTTTGATTAGATATAAAACGTACACGTACATAATAAATTTTATGCGAAAGAATATGTATAACCGAATCAATCTATATGAATTTAATGTTATTGTATATCTATGTAACATTGTTGATACGTCATATTCGATTCGGCGCCATTATAATTACCCTATAATTAATTCAGACACCACTTTATTTGATATTGTATTATATATGGTCATTGGCCTTACAATATTATAGTATATATGGTCATTGGCCATCACAGATTCACAATAATAAATATTTTTTTTCCCCCAGCTGTGATCATATATACAAGAATTCATCGAACAATGAATGACATTATTCACACATATATATGTGTAAATTATACAATATACATGCATGCATAAATAATACGTATATACTCATCGTAGTGAATATAAATAGAGCTAGTGTTCCACTTCAGGATAGTGTGGCTATTGTTGATTTAGAATCTTTTCAAGTTGATTGAGGAATATTGACCCCATTAGTCACACTGATCTGCAGGTTCTCATTTGTTTTATTATATACTCCAAAATTTATTTATTCATATCCTTCGTGATTAATAGATTGACATAACGGTGAGCTGCAATGATGGTACATGATAGTAGTAGAATAATTAATGAAATGGTGAATAACATTTTTTTTATATGGTAATCATCAATCAGAGACCTAAAAAAAGGAGTTTTAGATTAGAGATTGACACAACATTCGCAAGTTGAGGAGAAATCAGAACATTTGTATTTGATCAAATTAAGTTCTTATGTTGATATTCGTATTTGATCCCTGACATTTTGGGTACTATTCACTGGAAAATTTGGATATGCCAGGATCAACTATATCATACTTAATTAGTATAATTTTTTAATCTTATAGTAACTATAACAAATTTTATATCTCGTGTCACACACATACTAAGTTGTCAAACAAATCCATATTTTGAAGAAAAGTATACGGTTGTTGGAAGTAAACGACATAATGCCGCAAAGAGAACACATGGGAACTTGTTTGAAATAGAACGTAATTTTTCATTGATCGATAATAAGGAAACTTTTTTTGTACATATAAAAAGTTTTATGGTAAAATGGTGCAGATAAATACAAAACAAAAGTGTAGAAACTAAGAAAGGCAGAGCAGAGATTGTTGGGAAATCTGCGAGCGATATACGATGATTGATGCGAGATTTAATAATTTTTATATAAGTCAATGGGCACACATGGCGCACATGCCACTCATTTTTATTTATAATTTGAAGAAAAATATCAACGACTAAGAAAAATAATTATTTTCGTCAACAAGAAAAAACAATTTTTGGGTCTAGACAGAGAAATATTGTTTACATTATTAAAAGAAATGTATTTGTAGCAACTTAAATACAAAAAAATAAATAATGAAAAATCATTTACAATGTTGTAAAATGCGTAGACACTAACCAAAAGCTAATGACTAAACTCGTAAAGATTTTGGGCAAACTTGAATGTAACTGGTTTTGCGATTTGTAATATAAATTATAAAGTCATAAGAAAATTAGAAAAAAACTATATTATATATTATGATTTTTGGATCTGAAAATTATATATTTCTGTTTAAAACCTTGTAATGATATAAAAAGGTTATTTGAAAAGAGAAATTTTGGCTCATCTACAATATTATTGAAGAATGAGTTCAATTTATCAAATTTCCATGAACCTATGGGCAAGACAAGAGTTGATACGGTGACCACGTGGACCAAATCAGGTCATAAACATGAACCCACTCAAAACATTGTCATGTGAACAATAAGTTGATCGACGGTGGAGATGTGAACTTGTTATCTAAACTAGGTAAAAGAAGTTTATTTATAGAACTTTTTAAGATACTGACAGTTACATATCATAAAAGTAATTATTATTATTTTGTGTGAATGTAAGTTGTAACTTGTAACCGTACAATAAGGATAGAAGAAGTGGTCCTAATTAAATATCTAATGTTTTGTGAAAATTAAATGCTTTGTACTTCCTCATATAGAAAAATATAGTATATATATTTACATTTTAAATGCATAAATACGTATAAAAATGGTAATGTGAGTAGTTCAGAGACTTAAATATGATGTTCCCTCTCACCTTTTTGTTTATTCAATTCTATGTTTCCCTCAAAATGAGGTAACCATTAAAATAATATAACTTGTTTAAAAAAAAATATCAGAAATTTGTTCATTAGGTGATGGGCAAGAGTCATGAGAGACAACATTACTTTGTGGTAGATGAAGATCCAGCTTGTGTTTTAATTTGTGGTATTTCTATCTAAATTTGGATTCTAATAAGCATTATAGTCAATAATTTGAGCTAGCTACTATGTGTTGTTTGGTAGTGCAACTTGGTTTACTTTCCCCTTGAGTGAGGAACTCTCTCGTACAATTTTGCAATTATAACAAAATTTGCCGGCATTTGAATCAGGAGCAGAATAACAAATAATAATAATATGGTAGATAAGATAATTAGCAAAAATCGACCAAACTCTTGTTAACTCAGCTGAAAAGTTATTCAAATCAAAGCTTAGAAATCATAGATGTGAATGATATTTTGTTTGTGGATATGAAATTGTATGGATTTTGATATAAAACCTCTCACTCATAGGAATATAATAATAATGATTCACATAATTATTATAAAAAAAAAAAATTGTTACAAATTTTTTTTGTCGTTGTTGTAAATGTAAAATTAGCTATGCTAGTATAACCAGAAACTTGTCTGGTTTTGTTCGAACTCACTTTCAGATTTTTTTTTGTGGATTCTGAATTTAAAGTAAAATGGGTTAATTTCGGATTTAACCCGTAAATTATTAAACCCATTTTAACATCTCCATGACGATATAAATTTTGTCAGCTAAAAACAAGATACTAGTCAAAACACATGTATTTCTTGTATATTATCCCTAACATTATAGCATGGTATGGCTGTATCTATCATAGTTGTTATGTTTGTGGTAATTGTGGGAGTTCGTTGTATTGTAACATTTTTTGGGCCATACCAAATCTGATCCTCCAAATCTTGCTTTTAGTCGACTAAAAATCATTATCATTAGGATTATTATACTAATACACTTTGATTACAATATAGATATGTGATTTACGGGTTTGTGTTATTGTCATTGTTATGTGACTTGTGTGTCACTGTGATATAAATTATTAATTAAGTAGGTAATCGACGTCAATACTTTCATCTGTAAAGATAAAACGTGCAATAAAAATGAAGATTAAGACCTTTCATGATTACAATTTCCTCAGGGTGAAAATTACAAATCTAATCAGACAAGGGAAAGGTACAAAGAGAGAAACAGATCTACATCACATCATTTGTATATATTTAAGTGAGTACCCTACAATTTTGTCTTTGTCTCCATAATTTTTTATTAAATTGCATCATTAAAGAGACAAAAAATTTGATTAATGATCCACTTTTGTTCTCCCTTATTTTTCCACCCTCGAATAATTCTTGAAGTTTCTGCTTCTTTATTTTACTTTTTATTATTATATGTTTATCTTTATTTTGGATTATATGCTCCTTATTGTAACTTTTTCGTACTTTCTTCTTCTATAATCAATTTTTTGTAGTCAATCAAAATTAAGTATTGAAAATAATAAATGAGGTGTCCCTCGTCCATTTGTGGTTATAATGAATAATCTTATACAAATCGAATTACTATTTTTGTCACATTTAGACCACACCTTTATGAAAATTTTGATATATTAAGTCTTGCATGGTGTATTTTTTTCTTCTACCAAACTATTCCAACAACCTGTAAATGATCTCTTATGTGATTTATTGTCAGGAGATAGTGTAAAATCTTCGTTTTCAATGTCAGATTATTTTGGAAAAACAAAACTATCATAGAGTTGGTAATAGATTGGAAAGAGAGAGAACAAGTGATGAGAAATCTAGTTTGTGACTTTGTGTTACATTATTACATATCGTTTCGGTCCAAATGAAACATAAGGCCGAACTAATAAACCCAATAGGCTAATTCTACAATGGGCTGTAGTAATTGCTGAGATAGTCGTCCAATGTGGTACACGTTCACCAAGTTCTGACAGCATAATTCTTTGCCCAAAATAACCAAAAACAAATGAAGGAATAATAAAAGATTTTTTCCGAAATCAGAAGCAATATAAAAATGCTTGGTTAATAGCTTCACATTTACGTAATTTTATATTTCTCTATCCTCTTTTTCCAATCTCATATATAAACCCTCATCCTCGTAGTGTACTAGCCCATGCACAATTTTTGAAAATATAGTTATAGAAGCAAACGTTGCCTATACAATCTCATTGTCCCTTATCAAACATACATGGCCAAGGTTTGAGGCTTCTCATCTTCTATGTTTTATTTTCAGTTATAATCATCACCACATCTAATTATCATCTTCTCTTTTACGTTTTCCATTCAAAATCATCAACATATTATTCTAGTAACCAAAAATATGTTATCTTAGCGGTTTGTGATAGTATAGTGAAAGTTATATATATTGTCTTCTTTTTTTTTACTTATAATGTTTGGTAAACTGTTGTGTACAAGTATGTTTCCATATTTCATATTTTAGTTTATAGAAGTTTGAATATGAATGTATGATGCTAACTTGTAGGAGGAGCAACCACTCATGGTGGATTTAGAAAAAGGCACAAAGCTAACTGATTTCACTGAAAACAAACCACAAGAGCTGATCTCTATTACACCCCACGAGAATGAAACCGTATCTGCTAACTACGCTAGATTGAGCGAAGGCCATCANCGAAGGCTATCGTGTTCCATTGGCTCCTCAATATGGAACTGGTAACGCCCCTAGATGGAGCGAAGGCTATCATGGTCCATTGGCTCCTCAACACGAAACTGTTAACGCCCCTAGATGGAGCAAAGGCTATCCTGGTCCAACGGCTCGTCCATACGGACCACCTTATGAGAAAGCTAAGGTTTTAAATATATAATAAAAATTAAATGGTCTTCTTTACTAGTGTATATGTTATCTTGTTTAGTTTCATCAATAATTTTTTAAGTTTAGCGAAGTTTGAATATGAATGCATGCTTATTTGTAGGAAATGCAACCACTCATGGGGGGTTCAGAACAAGGAACAGAGCTAACTAATTTTACCTACAACGAGCCACAAGGGGTGAGTTCGGTTATAGACGACAGAGCTAGATGGAGTGAAGGCCATCGTGTTCCATTGGCTCCTCAATACGGCCCTAGAATGACCAAAGGCTATCCTGGTCCATCGGCTCGTCTACACGGACCAGCTTATGAGAAATCTAAGGTTTTAAACGTATAATAAAATTCGTTTCTTTTGCTAGTGTATATACATTGGCTCGGCATATATATAATTATGTTATCTTGTTTAGTTTCCATCAGTATTTTTTTGAAATTTAGCGAAGTTTCAATATGAATGCATGCATATTTGTAGGAAATGCAACCATTCATGGGGGATTTAGAACAAGGAACAGAGCAAACTAATTTTACCTACAACAAGCCACAAGAGCTGAGCTCGGTTATAGACGACAGAGCTAGATGGAGTGAAGGTCATCCTGGTTTGGCTCCTCAATACGGCCCTAGAATGAGCAAAGGTTATCCTGGTCCATTGGCTCCTCAATACGGCCCTAGAATGAGCAAAGGCTATCCTGGTCCATACGGACCAGCTTATGAGAAAGCTAAGGTTATACATGTATTAATAAATTTGGTTCGGCACATAATTATGTTCGGGAAAAATAAATTATCTTGTTTAATTTCATCAATAATATTTTTTAGTCTAGTGAAGTTTTGAATATGAATGCATGCTTATTTGTAGGACAAGCAACTTTTAATGGGGGATTTAGAACAAGGAACAGAGCTAACTAATTTTACTTACAACAACCCACAAGAACTGAGCTCGGTTATAGACGATGGCGCTAGATGGAGTGAAGGTTATCGTGGTCCATCGGCTCGTCCACACGGACCAGGCGGTTATGAGAAAGCTAAGGTTTTGCCCAAGAAGACTAAACCGGCTTTTCCCTCTGGATCTGATCAGGTTCCCGGTTTATGGCCTACTTCGGTTGACAAACGGTATTGTTGCATCTATAGAGTGCCAAACCGGTTAAGGAGA
Organism: Aurinia saxatilis; assembly: GCA_900406295.1. Taxonomy (NCBI): domain Eukaryota; kingdom Viridiplantae; phylum Streptophyta; class Magnoliopsida; order Brassicales; family Brassicaceae; genus Aurinia; species Aurinia saxatilis. The sequence continues at coordinate 10,320 of OVAP01001613.1, read as the reverse complement.
GTGAATCCAGAGGCTTACAATCCTCAAATGCTTCTAATCGGTCCACTCCAACATTCTAAGAAAGCTGAAGCTCTTGAGCACTCCAAAACCGAAGTAAGGTACATACACATATATATAATATAACCTCTACCGTTATTGTGTTTATGACACATACAGTATTAACAAATACAATGTAAGAGTTTAGTATACCTTAGTATTACCTCTATTTGAAACATTTAGATTTTTTTTGTTACTAAATACTTATAAATCTAATGCATTTGGATCATTCCAGATATTTGGACTATATGAACATGGAGCATCACAAGAAGAAGTACCTTAAATGTATGGAAAGCAAATATGGGGAACAGATTGTCAAAAATTTCAGGGGAATCATTGAAGAAGATGAGCAAATCATAAGAGCAAGCTATGCTGAATCAACGGACTGGATCGAANATTGTCAAAGATTTCAGGGGAATCATTGAAGAAGATGAGCAAATCATAAGAGCAAGCTATGCTGAATCAACGGACTGGATCGAATCAAAAGACTTCGTGGAAATGATCCTACTCGACTCGCTGTTCATACTAGGGTTCTTTATTCAGGCTGGAACTCAGAATAGATACTGGGAAGGAGATATTCTTTTCGATGAGCCTTGTCTCATTACCACTATCATAGAAGACCTGATGTTGCTCGAGAACCAACTTCCTTATGCTCTTTTAGACAAGCTATTCGAACCTTTTCTCTTTGAAATTCATTTTGAGAAAACGTTCCGTGACCTTACCCTTAAAGTTTTTCAAATGGAAAGCAAAATCAGAAAAGAAGCGAAATTTCGACATTTTACAGATTTGTTTCGGCGTGTCCGTGTGGAAACACTTGGTTTCACTAGAGAACAGATTAAAAGGGCAAAGGAAAACCCACCAGAGAGCATAAAGAGCCTACACAACGCAGACAAACTCGACAGCGCAGGAGTGGAATTTATGGATGTGGATAAAGGAAACGAGTTATCGTTGTTGATTACGTTTGAAGGCGGAATCTTGAAAATGCCTTGTTTCACAGCAGAAGACAACACAGAAAGGGTTGTGAGAAATTTAATGGCGCTCGAGCAATGTCATTACCCTGACACAGCTTTTGTATGTAACTACATTGCCTTCTTGGATTTCCTGATCGACAATGAGCAAGATGTTGAATTGCTTGTCAAGAAAGGTAAAAAAATAAAAAAAATAAAAATGTACAAGATTTTGTTTGATACTTACATTATTTCATTTTACTCTAACTTTGTGATTTCTAACAAATCTTTACATTTTATGTCAATAGAGGTTATAAAAAATTGGTTAGGACATCAATCATCAGTTGCGGACATGGTGAACAAGTTGTGTTTAGGGCTAGTGGATTTTGGATCTCACTATTACCCTATAGCTGAAGGTTTAAAAGATCACTATAACAGCCGCTGTAACAGATCTCGAGCCACACTTCGACGTGTCTACTTCAGCGACCTTTGGACCGGAACTGCCACAATAGCTGCTGTTGTTATCCTAGTGTTGACTCTGATTGGGACTGTCGCTTCCGTTCTCCAAGTGATGCAAAACGATGATAAGCCTTCGCCTCCTCCACCCCCAGGACGGTAGAGTGTTTCTTGTTACACACGAAACAAAAACTGTTTTTTTTTTTTTTTTTTTTTTTNNNTTTTTTTTTTTTTTTTTTTTTTGTTCCCACACAAAACTATATTTTGTTTGTTATGAGTGTACTAATGTTTGCTTTGTAATTCATGTTAAAAATGTTCAGTACCATCATGGTCATTATTTATGTACCAATGAGGCAAATTATGGCTCTTGTAATTGTTGAGTGAAGGTGAGAAACTTGTTATGTGAGAATGAGTTCCTCTCATTGGACTTTTAGATTTGGGACAGCATAATTCTTTGCCCAAAGATAAATAAAGGAAGGCCAAAGTTGGGATGAATGGCCTAAAGTAAGACGCAATATAGAGATGCTCCAAATTAAAATAGCTTCATATTCACATAATGTATTTCTCTATCCTCCTTTTGACACTTATATAAATCCAACTTAGTCTAACAATAGATGCATAATTGATATATAGAAGCAACTGCTCAGGCATTTTAAATCGAATTGCCATTTTTCAGCAAACATGGCCAAGGTTCGAAAAGAAAAACTACAGTTTTTGTTTTAATCACCCTTATAGAGAAGAGACGGTTGCATATTGCTAGTGTATACACATTGATACATAATCATGGTCGGTAAAAACTATGTTACATTAATTGCATCAATAATCTTTTAGGTTAAAGAAGTTTTTGTTTTTCCCTGAAAGTTCTAGTCTTTCATTTCACCCTCCTGAAATGTTTACTTGTAGGAGAAGCAACCACTTATGGTTGATTTGGAACAAGGAACAGAGTTAACGAATTTAAATGACAACAAACCACAAGAGTTGATCTCGGTTCCAGCCAAGGAGAAAGGAAAAAAAACTGGTAGCGCCGCTAGATGGACCAAAGGATATCATGGTCCAGCGCCGATTGAATCAGATTCGTCATCTGAACCTTATCAGAGTCCCAGATCATCTTATGAGGAACCTAATGTTTTGGTCACGTCGTATAAACCAGCTTCTTCCTCTGAACCAAATCAGAATCCCAGAGCACCTTATCAGAAAATTATGGTTTTCAAAAAGTCGACTAAACCGGCTTCTTCCTCTGGTTCTGATCAGTTTCCCGGCTTATGGACTTCTTCGGTTAACAAAGAGTATTGTTGCATCTATAGAGTGCCAAACCGGTTAAGGAGAGTGAACCCAGAGGCTTACACTCCTCAGATGCTTCTAATTGGTCCACTTCAACATTCTAAGAAAGCTCAAGCCCTTGAGCTCTCCAAAACCGATTTAAGGTATATACATATATATATACAAACTCTTATACAAACAGTAGGCTTGTTATTTGTATCATAATCATTAATGTTTTCTTGGTGAAATTACATTTTAACTTTGTGATATGCCACCACAATCTTTAAAAAACTGGGTTGTGTTTGATTTGATGTGTTTATGCTAATCTCTTAAATTATTGTCTTTAGTAATATATATATATATATACACATTATTAGTACTAACAGATATAGTGTAGTATAAAGTTTTACATACAAAACGTATTTTAAAACTTTTGCGCTTGCTTAAATTGATTTATGAACATAATATTTTAACTATAGCATTGTTTGTGTTTGAAACATTCATTTTGTTTGTTCTCTAAAATCTTGTACTTAAGATAATGCGTTTGGATTAATCTAGATATTTGGACTATATGAACATGGAGCTCCATAAGAAGAGGTACCTTACTTCTTTTGCAAATATATATGGGAAACAAATGGTCAAAGAGCTAAGGGAAATCATTGAAAGAGACGAGCAAATCATAAGAGATAGCTACGCCGAATCAACGGAATGGATCAAATCAGAAGAATTTGTGGAAATGATCCTACACGACTCGGTGTTCATACTAGGTCTTGTCTTAATTCAAGGGGGATGTCAGCACATGTACTGGAAAGGAGATATACTTTTTGATGAGCCTTGTCTCATTACCACTATCTTAGAAGACCTAATGTTGCTTGAGAACCAACTTCCTTATGCTCTTTTAGAGAAACTATTCGAACCTCTTGTCTTTAAACTTAAAATTGAAAAAACATTTCGTGACATTATCCTTCAAGTTTTTCGACTGGAAAATAATATCGGAAAAGAAGTGAAATTCCTGCATTTTACAGATTTGTTCCGGTGTATTCGTGTTGAAACACTTGGTTTCACCGAAGAACAGATTGATATAGCAAAGGCAAACCCACCACAGAGCATAAGGAGCCTACACAACGCAGACAAACTAGACAGTGCAGGAGTGGGGTTTGTGGATGTGGATAAAGGAAATGAGTTATCATTGGTGATTAAATTTGAAGGTGGAATCTTGAAAATGCCTTGTTTCACAGCAGAAGATAACACCGAGAGGGTTGTGAGGAATTTAATGGCACTTGAGCAATGTCATTACCCTTACTCAGCCTTTGTTTGTAACTACTTCACTTTCTTGGATTTTCTGATTGACACTGAACAAGACGTGGACTTGCTTATCAAGAAAGGTACAAAGATTTTGTTCAATACTAATTAGAGCATTATGGTACCTTTATATATTTCCAACATATATATTATCTTAAGTGACTTAAAATCTGGTATACAATATCACGCATGCCAGTCCTAGATACTGTATATCTTATAGAAAAAGAATTTTTTTTATTTTTTATTATTTTTTAATTATGTTTGTTTTGAGGTGTATATAAAAAGTTTTAAATTTGTAAGAATATTTATACAATTAATAAAGAAACCCTGGATATTCGCCTCAATTGTTTTTCTCGTTTTCTTTTAAGTTTTTGCTCTTTGATTCACAACACTATATTTATTTTATTTTGCGATTCCTGACATGTCTTTACATTTTACATCAAAAGAGGTCGTAAAGAATTGGTTAGGACATCAAGGATCAGTTGCGGAAATGGTGAACAAGTTGTGTTTAGGTCTCGTGGATTTTGGATCTCACTATCATCCTATAGCCGAAAAATTAAACGATCAGTATAAGAGTCGTCTCAACAGATCCATGGCAACACTGCGACGAGTCTATTTCAATGACCTTTGGACCGGAACTGCCACAATAGCTGCTGTTATAATTTTAGTGTTGACTTTGATTGGGACGGTCGCTTCCGTTCTCCAAGTGATGCAGAACACCGATACGTCTTCACCGCCTCCGGCTCCAACCCGAGGGCTGTAGAGTGCATGTTTCTTGTCATACCCAAAATAAAAATATGGTTGTTTGGTTTTGATTTTTTTTTACTTTCTTCCCAAACAAAACAATATTTGATTTGTTGTTCTCTTTATCTTATTCTCTTAAAGCGAGTTTGAAAAAGAAAAAAATGTTATGAGTGTACTAATGTTTTGATGGCACTGAAGTGTAGTAGGGTACTTCGTTGTAAACCAAACCACATAAGAGCATTTCCATTAATGGTTGTTTAGACCATATTTATTGATGTTTCTTAGAATGTTACTTAGAAAATATTAATTTAAGAACAAATAATATAATAAGGAATGAGTTGCTTAAATAGCTAAGAAACTCATCAAAAGTTGCTTATTTAAATAACTTTAGGTAAGTTTCTTAGTTTTTAATCAACTTTTTTCTTATTATATTATTTTTTTCTAATTTAATATTTCATAAACAATTCTTTGAAAATCATGGATGTAGATCTTAGTGAGTTGCTTAGTAAATAATAAACAAAAAATAATTGATATAATAATAGATTGGTTGCTAGTAATTTTTGATGGATTGCTTAGTTTTATAAGCAACTAATCCATTATTATATTAACTTTTTTGTTTATTATTTACTAAACAATTTACCAAGCAACCATAGATGTAGTTGGTCTGAAACTGTTCGTGTTTGCTACTGCAAATGAATCAAACGCTTGTAAAACAACACAAAAAGGTAAACCGGTTTAATCGATTTAAACTGAACAGGAGAAGTAGTTTATAAACGAAAATTGCCGTTTCTTGGTTTGGTATATAAACGAAACCAAATTGGTAAAACACTGATCCATTAAATCCTACTAATTACTAACAACCTCGAAATGTCTACCTCCGCCGCAATAAACTCCGGCGAGCCACCGCGAAACACGTACCAACCACCGTCACATACGCCATTAACAAACTCACCACTCCCGGACGCAATCGTCGAAGAAATCATAGCTCTCGTCCCGAGACGCTACCACCCAATCCTCCAATGCGTCTCCAAGAACTTCCGAAACTTCCTTCGTTCCCCGATGATCCACAAGATCCGATCTCTCCTAGGACTCGATTCTCTCTACATCTGCTTCATCGACAAATCAAGTACCTCAAGAACCCCTAATTGGTTCACTCTCCATAGAATCGGGAACCAGGATCGCTTCACCTCCATCAACATCCCTTCTCCTCCTCATTCCTACGAGTATCTGATGATCACAATCGGTCCAGAGATGTTCTTCTTTGGTTGGAACAATGTTGTTTCATCGACTTTCATGATCTTTGATTCGAGATCTAGAACGTTCCGTGACGGGCCTAGTATGGGAATGAGGAAGATATCGTACATAGGTATAGGACGAGTCGGTGAGAAGATCTTTGTGGTTGGAGTAGGAGATGATGATGATCAGGTGTATCATGCGGAAGCTTTTGATTTGAAGGAGCGGATTTGGGATGTTGCTCCTGCTCCTGAGATAACATGGTATTTTTGGTCGACTAGTATTGCTAATGTTTCGTTGGATAACAAGGTTTGTGGATTCAGCGACTCTAGTGGTATGACTATTTACGATGGTTCTTGCGAGAGATTCGATTTGCTTAATGATAAATGGTGGAGGACTGGAGTGTGTGTGATTGAGAATGTTGTTTATGTTTACTATGCTCACTTTGGGTTGATGTGGTTTGACATGGAGGTGAAGTTGTGGAGAGAGGTTGAGGGTTTCAGTGATTTGAACAACATTCGATTCGTTGGAATGGGGGAGTATTACGGGAAATTGGCGTTTTTGTGGAAAGAATATGGGGTTGTTGAATTGGATACTAAGGAGATTTGGTGTAGGATGATTGCGTTGGATAAGAGTGGAGTGGGGATTCGTGGGATTGCAGAACCGGGTCAGTGTCTTGGTGTTGTTCCGAGAAGCTATAGATCGTGGCGTTGTCTATCTGTTTCGGATTAGAGAGGAATGGAGATAGTAATGATGATGTGTATATAGGTTCTTAGGATGGATTCTTTACCTTCGTGGAATGTGGTTAGATCGAGTGTTGTGCTTATGAGACTGAAATTGTAATTGGATTTAGAATAAGTATGGAATAATGAGAGTTTACTAGATGATGAGCGTGCTTCTTCAACTCTCGGTTTATTTGCTAATGTCGCGGTTTCAGCACCTTGCTCTGTTCCGCAAAATAATCGATTGTTGTATTCGCCTAGCTCTGCTCTTTTAAATTCTGTCCATCAGTAGCTAGCAAGCAGTTAAATTGGATTAGTCTCTAGTATCCACATAGCATTTGCTTCTTGTGTTTGAAAGCTTAACTACCACCTAATGTGTAACACATATATATATAAACCGGAATCATAATCGGTTTCTCCTGTTTGGTATATAAACGAAAGTTACGAAACCAAATTGGTAAAACAGTAATCCATTAAATCCTACTAATTAGTTGAAAAATTACACAAAAATCAATTAACTAAAAAAAGTTTGTAAATAAACCCCTCATATTCAAAATAAAGCGTATCAAACGCAGCCGTTTTGGTACCCCCAAGCCAGTTCAAAGAACAAGGGCTCAACACTGAGCTTTATTACAAGAATAGAGAAATGGGAGAAACAATCAGTATCGTACCTACTAGTGCTAAAAGGTCTGAAATTTGTTTGCTGTCTTCAATTTCTAGTCCAACGTCTGTGCTAACTAATGGATTAATTTTTTTGTCCTGATGTCAGTGGGGAAGGGATCCCTGATCTTTTGCTGTTGCTAGTTAAATGGGCTGAGAAAATGATGGTCGAGAAACTTACGTATGTTGACAACGTCCAGGTATGTCTCATTCCTCGTTTAGGGAAGGAATAATTTCTGTGCATTACTTATATATATTTTTCTTTGAAATGGTTGAACAGTGTACTGTCCTTGAGGTCAAAGTTATTGAAGGCCATGGTATAACAATTGATGTTGTTTTGGTCAATGGTGTACTCCACGAAGGTGATCAAATCGTTGTTTGTGGGTCACAGGCAAGTAGAACCTCATGATGCATTCCCATGTTACAAGTATATTAACAATGGTTTTCCATATTATATAAGGGCCTTGAACACGCTATTGCTGGAACTGCCTTGCATGTAATCGGAGCTGATGAGGACGTGGAAGAAGCCAAAAAAACGGCGATGGGAGATATGGAATCAGTTATGAGCCGGATTGACAAAAGTGGTGAAGGAGTGTATGTACAAGCGTCTACATTAGGGTCCTTGGAAGCATTGCTAGAGTTCTTGAAGTCCTTAGATGTAAAGATACCTGTCAATGGTATTGGCGTAGGACCTGTGCATAAGAAGGATATAATGAAGGCTGGTGTAATGCTAGAGAGGAATAAAGAGTATGCTATGATATTGGCTTTCGATGTGAAAGTGACTGCTGAGGCTCGCCAACTTGCAGACAAAATGGGAGTAAAAGTTGTGTGCGCAGATATCATCTATCATCTGTTTGATGAGTTTAAAGCTTACATGGAGGAAATCAAAGAGGAGAAGAAGAAAGAAACAGCCTCTCAAGTAGTTTTCCCATGTGTCCTTAAGATTTTACCAAAGTGTGTCTTCAATAACAGATACCCGATTATCCTTGGAGTCGAAGTCACCGATGGTATACTCAAGGTATATGCTATTTTCTCATCGAGTCCTTTGTTACACTGACAGCAATGCGGATGGCCGCCTGATTCCCTGGTAAAGCAACACTCGTATAAAAACAGACTTGAATAGAACCCAACGCAGTGAAGGCCCTATTCAACAACGTCTGGACTGCTGGGTACGGTGATGGACGACGAATTGCATCCAATAATTGATGATCCGATACTCGAAAATGATATTATGGATATGCAAATCCACCACACTAGTGACAGCCCAAATAAACCCTTCTAGCTCGGCTTCCAACCTTGTTCTAGTATTTGCAAGTGCATTCCTGCCATGGAATAATGGTGTACCATTGTAGTGCCTAATAATTCAACTCGTTCCACTTAAACGGTTCGGATGTAACCAAGAATTAGCTATATTACATTTAACGAACGGGCCGACATGCTTGTCAAACTTGATGCTCACTACCGACTTCCGTTGGCTGCTCCTGCATATTTGCAATAGACCAATCAAGCAAATCATTTTTAGCCCGTTGTAGAATCAAGTCTGCGGACAATAAAGTCTCCTCAAAGATTAATCCATTTCATGTTTTTCAAATTTGCCATAGCAACCATGGAAATGTGATAGCATGACCAAAGTTGGGTCAATGATTTGTCAAAAAGTGTATATTTAAGAAAATCGATGTAAAAAAAAACCCATTCAGCGGAATATGTAGACCAGAAAGTTCTCATACTTCCACGGTCAGTGGACAATGAAATAACACATGACAAATGGTTTTATTAGCACCACCACACACTGGACAAATCAGATCAATATTCATTCCTCAGAATATAAGTCGATCTCTGATTACCAAACACACCAAACGCATCAAAAAATTGGCCAGCTAGCAACAACTTTTTTTCTTTCACTGTAGTCTTTTAATTAATCCAAATATGCCATTTTCTCTATCTTACTCCCTTTGTCACTTTCTTCTCTTTTTCTCTACACCACATTTTTCTTACTCCCTTTGTCACTTTCTTCTCTTTTTCTCTACACCACATTTTTCTTAATAGCTTCACATTTACGTAATTTTATATTTCTCTATCCTCTTTTTCCAATCTTATATATAAACCCTCATCCTCGTATTGTACTAGTCCATGCACAATTTTTAAAAATATAGTTATAGAAGCAAACGTTGCCTATACAATCCCATTGTCCCTTATCAAACATACATAGCCAAGGTTTGAGGCTTCTCATCTTCTATGTTTTATTTTCAGTTATAATCATCACCACATCTAATTATCATCTTCTCTTTTACATTTTCATTCAAAATCATCAACATATTATTTTTAGTAACAAAAATATGTTATCTTAGCGGTTTGTGATAGTGTAGTGAAAGTCAGTGTATCACCATCGGAAAAGTTATATATATTGTCTTTTTTTTTGTTTTTTTACTTATAATGTTTGGTAAACTGTTGTGTACAAGTATGTTTCCATATTTCATATTTTAGTTTCTAGAAGTTTGAATATAAATGTATGATGCTAACTTGTAGAAGGAGCAATCACTCATGGTGCCATGGTGGATTTAGAAAAAGGCACAAAGCTAACTGATTTCACTGAAAACAAACCACAAGAGCTGATCTCTATTACACCCCACGAGAATGAAACCGAATCTGTTAACTACGCTAGATTGAGCGAAGGCTATCGTGTTCCATTGGCTCCTCAATATGGAACTGGTAACGCCCCTAGATGGAGCGAAGGCTATCATGGTCCATTGGCTCCTCAACACGAAACTGTTAACGCCCCTAGATGGAGCAAAGGTTATCCTGGTCCAACGGCTCGTCCATACGGACCACCTTATGAGAAAGCTAAGGTTTTAAATGTATAATAAAAATTAAATGGTCTTCTTTACTAGTGTATATGTTATCTTGTTTATTTTCATCAATAATTTTTTAAGTTTAGCGAAGTTTGAATATGAATGCATGCT
>OVAP01001612.1:0-14483 GCA_900406295.1 Aurinia saxatilis | reverse complement strand
TCCGTCCCATGTTAACAGTTCTTTTTAACGTTTCTCACATGGTAAAAAAAAAACTCTTTGTAATTGACTATACTAACTTTATTTGTCTTTAATGCTCTTTAAGTGTGAAATTTAACAAATAAATATCACAAAAATAAATAAATAAAAAAGAGCAATAACATGACCCAAAAAAACCTAAAAAGTTAAACTTCCTAGAACAATTAAAAAAAAAAAAACATTTACCATTTGGGAACAGAGGAGAATTGTTTTACCATATGATATGACAAATGTCACAATAAACCTACAAAAAGTCAACAGAAAACACATCTCCCTCCTGTTTTCTTCTTTTTTTCTGACACATACATTCAATTATACAAATCAATTAGTCCTTTAAACTTTTTTCTAAAATCCCAATCAACAAGCCTTGTTTTAGTAACCAGATACAGTTCTGAGAGAGTCCACAGTATTACTAAACCCCCCATTAAAGCCACTTATAAACTTTGCATGCATCATTCACTCTCCAATCTCTCAAGAACTCAAAAAATGTCTCTCACAATCTTCATACTCATCATCTCCACATTCATCTTCCTCCTCCTCCTCACTCAATGGCCATCAAAGACCAAAAAACATCTAAACCTTCCACCAGGTCCAAAAGGTTACCCAATAGTAGGAAACCTCTTCCAATTCTCAAACTCCGGTAAACAATTCTTCGAATACGTCGAAGACCTCAAGAAAACGTACGGACCAATCTTCACACTAAGAATGGGTACAAGAACAATGATCATCCTCTCAGACGCAAAGCTAGTCCACGAGGCATTAATCCAACGTGGCCCACTCTTCGCTTCCCGACCGTACGAGAATCCGACACGAACTATCTTCAGTTGCAACAAGTTCACAGTCAACGCTTCCACTTACGGTCCGGTTTGGAGATCTTTGAGACGTAACATGGTTCAGAACATGCTTAGTTCAACCCGGTTAAGAGAATTCGGTTCGGTTCGTAAATCGGCTATGGATAAATTAATCCAAAGAATCAAAACCGAAGCTGTGGAGAATGGTGGTTTGGTCTGGGTTCTTAAAAACGCGAGATTCGCTGCGTTTTCGATTTTGCTTGAGATGTGTTTCGGTATCGAGATGGATGAAGAAACCGTCGTGAAAATGGATGAAATTTTGAAGAAAGTTTTGATCACTGTTGATCCACGAATCGATGATTATCTTCCGATCTTAGCTCCTTTCTTCTCCAAAGAACGTAAAAAAGCTCTTCAAGTCCGTCGCGAACAAGTCGATTTCGTCGTNCCGATCTTAGCTCCTTTCTTCTCCAAAGAACGTAAAAAAGCTCTTCAAGTCCGTCGCGAACAAGTCGATTTCGTCGTCGGGTTCATCGAAAGAAGACGACGAGCCATCTCAGACAAAACCAACAAAACAGAGTCATTTTCAGACAGAACCAAAACAGAGTCGTCGTTTTCAGACAGAACCAAAAAAGCGACGTCGTTTAGTGCATTCTCGTATCTCGATACGCTTTTCGATTTAAAAGTGGAGACACGTGAAACGACGCCGTCTAACGAAGAGTTAGTGACGTTATGTTCGGAGTTTTTAAACGGAGGTACAGACACAACAGGAACAGCGATCGAGTGGGGGATCGCACAGCTAATCGCGAATCCGAAGATTCAATCTCGTCTCTACGATGAGATCAAATCAACGGTTGGTGATGATGATCGTTTAATCGAGGAGAAAGATTTGGATAAAATGGTCTTTTTACAAGCGTTTGTTAAAGAGCTTTTGAGAAGACATCCTCCGACTTATTTCTCCTTGACTCATTCGGTTATGGAAACGACGTCGCTTAACGGTTACGATATACCGGCTGGTGTTAATGTCGAGGTTTATATACCGGGAATTAGTGAGGATCCAAAGATTTGGATTGAACCGAAGAAATTTGATCCGGATCGGTTTATGACCGGTAAGGAAGATGTTGATATAACCGGGATTAGTGGAGTTAAGATGATTCCGTTTGGTGTTGGTCGTAGGATTTGTCCTGGACTTGGAATGGCGACCGTACACGTGTACTTGATGCTTGCGAGGATGGTTCAAGAGTTTGAGTGGTGTGCTTATCCACCGGGAACTGAGATTGATTTCGCCGGAAAATTGGAGTTTACGGTGGTTATGAAGAATCCGTTGAGAGCCATGGTTAAACCGAGGGTTTAAAATGTTAAAAGTCTGTTTTTCCCGTCTTTTATTTGATGTTTTCAGATTTCTAAACTTTTACGAAATTTAGTTATGTCTAGTATACCGTTGCATTAGAAGTCCAATAACAAAATCGATAAGAACTAGGGATATTTTAAGACTATGCACTCTGTTTTTCGTACTGCTACTTCACATTTCTGATTCATAACAATCTTTTGTCTACAGAAGACTACAACATTGGTAACTTGATCTCCTTACTACCTTAAGATGTTGTCATTAATACATCAAATAAGTTAAATTTCTACTAATGAAATATTGCCAAATATACAAAAGTATGAGAAAAAATACAGCAAGGCTTACACAACTAGGACTGATCATTGCCATTTTTTTTCACATTTCTTCAAAATTATATTAGTCCGAAGAAAAACGAAAAAAAAAAAGAGAGAGTAAGGATGGTGGAGCATCTTACGGTCTTACATTCAAGTGAGGTTATATGAACAAAAAACCAAAAAACCCTAAGAAAGAAAAGATCTAAACCCAATTTACAATCTCAACGTAGAAAACTATACACATACTTAAAAGCTAGAGACTACTATATATCATCTTTCCTCAAAAATCCTCTTTGAAAAATTCGATAAATCATTCGCCTCCCAAGCTTTATAGACTTTCTATTTCAGTTCAAGAAAAGGTTTGTAGCTACCTCGCTTGACCCTGCANTCTTACGGTCTTACATTCAAGTGAGGTTATATGAACAAAAAACCAAAAAACCAAAAAACCCTAAAAAAGAAAAGATCTAAACCCAATTTACAATCTCAACGTAGAAAACTATACACATACCCAAAAGCTAGAGACTACTATATATCATCTTTCCTCAAAAATCCTCTTTGAAAAATCCGATGTAAATCATTCGCCTCCCAAGCTTTATAGACTTTCTATTTCAGTTCAAGAAAAGGTTTGTAGCTACCTCGCTTGACCCTGCAGCTTCTTTCATGGCTTCTGCGATCCTGAGAGCCATCATGGCTTTGTAAACAGCCAAATCTGCATTCTCTGCGAGTACTTGTGCTCTTCTCCTTCTGGCCATGGCAATCTCCATGGAAGCATCTGCCATTGCCTTGGCTTCTTCCACTCTCTGAGAAACGATTTGTTCCTCTGAAGCTTCTTGTTCAGCCACTGACATAACAAACGAGCCAGAACTTTAACATCAAAACTCAACACTGATCAATAAAAGTTTGTTTAACGTTCTCTATCCTCAAAAGATATACACACTTTCTAATTCCCAGTCTATTTCTGTGCTAACCTATTCTCTACTTAATCGTGCTACGGCAAGACTGTTCTATGTCAATCTAAGTCTCAAGCAGTACGGCAAGACTGTTCAAAACTCAAAAAACTACTATTATTCACCACAGAACATATCGAAACTACATATACTCTCAAGTCATAATGTTGAGGGAACATACCGAGCAAAGGGCTTGGCTGTTTGGCTTTTCCATGTCTTCCTTTTCCTTGCCTTTTGAAGGATCTTCTCTTACGAAACACAGGTTTGGAAAGCAGCGGAGTTTTTTTCGCTTGATGACCCTGTTTATACACACAAAAATTAATTTTTTTTTACCATAAACAGAACTGGAAATAGAGAATAATTCGTCCAACTACACTGCAATATGACTTTACCTGGAAAACTCTGAGGAGTGGTGCTTTTCGTAGCTTCCTCTTCCTCACCCAGTAATCATGTACAGCTTCAACCACTTCTTGCCTACCCAGGTGTGAAAAATTACCTACAGTGGCTGCTTTCTCATCCACGAGATCATTGGCAAGGCTATGGAAATAGCACTTCTCAAACCCATCAATCATCAACTCAAAAGTATCTCGCTGAAGCTGTTGAAACTTCTCATTATCTTCAGCAGGCATTTCCCAGTTCTGTCTTTCAAGCCACTCCTCATCTTCAGAATCCATGTCATAAAGAGCAATACTTCGTGCCATGACTCTTGAAACCTCATCTTCTTTCACAGATATATATGGAACTGGCCTAGAAAAGGAGGGAAAATCATCGATGTCCTCTGCATATCCAGATACTTCTCTTACCCCAGGTATAGGAATGACTTTCACATTCTGTTCCAAGAGATTCCGATCATAGCATTCTCTATAAATCTCTTTAAAACCAGCCCAATCTTGTCGATCACAAAACTCAAGCTTCCAGTTATCATCCCCCATCCATACTATAGAATGTGTAAACCGGTTGGTAGAAAAAGGTCTCATAGTCTTTTGTGCTTTGTGGCTGTATCTGATTACTCCATCCTTCTTAATGACAAGGAGCCACTCATTTGAATCTGAGTACTCCAACATGACACTAAGCCCTTCTTCTCTGGTGCATCTGTCTGAATTTATCTTCAATATATTCGCAGAACAACATAAAGAATCAAGTTCCTCTTTTGTCTTCGGCTTTGGAACAATACTAATCCCATTAGAAACCGGAGATGAGTTACTTAGCACCGAGCTTCTGAGCTTCCTCGTCGATACTGCTGCTGTCCTGTTTTTTCTACTTCCCGATAGATCAGAAACAGATGTCCCATTGTACAGCTTGTGAACACTATGCGAGAGATTCCTTGCTCTTTTCCTTCTCAGGGAGCTTCTCCTCTTTTGGAAACTATGAGAACCTACATTGCTTCTACCTTGAGCATTCCATCCAGTTAACTTTGAGGCTCTCACCGATGGATGTACCCCAACCACACCTCCGTTCTTCAAATTGCAAGGTTCAGGTACAGCAACTAATTCAGGCTCCGAATCAGATTCTTCTTCAACCGGATTATCTCGCAAATACAGAACCTTCTTCACAAAAACAAAGGACCGCAGTGCCACTCTTAGCAAAAAAGTGAAATGCATATCCATGAAACATCGAGGAATGGCCGAAAAATCAGCTGAAAAGAGTGGAAGACTATTCACGGCCCCGAAAAACCTGCATAAGCCCCTTGAGCTAACGGAAGGCTCCTGAAATTCCAAACACTATTTCACTACCCACATAAACAAAAAAAACGTAGTTCCAAAGCCTAACAAGAGTAAATATAGAAGTAAAATTACCGCAAAGAATCGCACACCATGTTCTGCAAACACGTCATTGATAGGTTGAGACAAGAAGAAAGAAGCAAGTGAAGACAATCTAAGCTCTTCCCTCCTCACATATCTCATAACCAAACCAAAAACACTCGATAACCAACAATCCTCCACTGACCAATCTAACGCAAGAGCAAGCACATGACGACAGATTTGCCCTGAAGAAAGTCTTCTTCGCCTACAATAAAACTTCAGGCTACTACTACGCAGTGGCTCCTCATCACTCGAAAGTTTCTTCCTTTTCCTACTATATACAATCCCAAACTTCTTCTCATCTCTCTCCTTCTCATCAACAACAACAACCTCACTTCTCACTGCCACTTTCCTCCGTTTCTTAACCTTAAACTCGTCTTCTTTGTAATCTTTCTCACTACCAAGTCTACCACCGGAAGAGACTTGTTTCCCTTTAGCATTATTACTACTCAAAAGACTGTTTNTCTCATCAACAACAACAACCTCACTTCTCACTGCCACTTTCCTCCGTTTCTTGACCTTAAACTCGTCTTCTTTATAATCTTTCTCACTAACAAGTCTACCACCGGAAGAGACTTGTTTCCCTTTAGCATTATTACTACTCAAAAGACTGTTTAAATCTCGATCGATAACATCATGAGCTCTTCTCACCTTTGGTTCACCAACGTTAGGCCAGATCCGACGACCAGAACGGAGTACACGGGCTCCGTCTGCGGCTTTAACCACCCCGAAAACCCTCGTGGTTCTTCTCATTCCCACCGACGGCATATCAATTACTTCTCATAATCACACTCTCTCCAATCCCAACACCCTGTTTCCGAATCTACACAGACCCAGAACAGATTATTCGAAAAAGACTCGTTTTTTCAAACNCTCGTTTTTTCAATAAAGATTTACACGAATCGAAAAGGGTTCACGCTAATTTCACCGATTCGATAAGAAATCGAAATCGAAATTTTTAGTGATTACCCAGAAAACAAAAAAAAATTGGAATTAGATCTTTGAAGAAAATCGAAAGAGAAATTAGAGTAGATCTGGTATCATGGTGAAGAAGAAGAAGAGGAAGGAGATCGGCGGTCACGAAGTTCTCGTTTTCTTTAGGAAGAAGGAGGAGGAGGCTAAGCTTTTAGGGTTTATGATCGAGGAAGACAAAAGGATCTTTCTTTAAGGGTTAGATTAGTATTGACCGTTGGATGATTTAATCGAACGGTTTAGATTTGTTTTCGATTCGATGGGACCAAAGCTAAATTTTTTTTTTTTTTGGTTTGCGAATTTTTGGGGTAACACGAATATTGAGAAAACGAATTTAAAACGGAATGGGCCGAAAAATTCAAAAGGTTGAGAAAGCTGAAATGACGAGAATGTCCTTGGGTTTTTTTTAAAGCGAGAGGTGTCTTGAATCTGAGAGTGGTTTGGTTAAGACTTTAATTACAGGTGGTAGACGAATCTGTAGTTGTTTGAACTACATACGTGTAGTACTTTGTACGAATGTTTTAAGTCTTAAGGAAAAGAAGAAACAAGTACGATTTATAAGAGTGTCAACTGTTAAGTATTTGGGGAATTATTATTTAAAAAAAAAAATAGAAAAAGTTTGTAAAAGAAGGAAAGGAGAGATATGTCAAAATAACGAAAATAATCCGTTATTTTCCCGCTCGAACTACAGTCTATGTGATATAGTTAGTTTTTTACGGAATCCACCTGGCGTAAAATGCGTTATTTTTATGTACAATTTTTTTCATTTAATGTTATCGAGCATTTAAGACAACTCTTTATTTTANAGAAGGAAAGGAGAGATATGTCAAAATAACGAAAATAATCCGTTATTTTCCCGCTCGAACTACAGTCTATCTGATATAGTTAGTTTTTTACGGAATCCACCTGGCGTAAAATGCGTTATTTTTATGTACAATTTTTTTTCATTTAATGTTATCGAGCATTTAAGACAACTCTTTATTTTAAAAAACTAAAATACTTTTTTTTAATTATAACGAAAATTAAATTGCAAGATATACTTTCAATATGTCAAAATCACTAGTGTACCGTTAAAGATTTTTAGATGCTAGATAAAGACTCGTGAAGCCATGCCGGCCCTTCAATAGTTAAGTAAGACTGAAAACGACCATCACGCAACACACTCTTACTGATATCTCTTGCCACGGAATTAGCATTACAGTGAGACGGTTCAAATAAAACACAATCAAAACCATTAGTGAGCCCTTTAATGATGTGTAGAAGATACTTATATTTTGGCCATTGTAAAGGTTTAGCCCGTGCTTCAATGGCAGCATTGCTATTTTGGGAGTCAAATGGCACTGCTGTTTAGATATGGTAATTGCAAACCGATTTTGGAAGCAAATTTATCATAATCCGATAATAATAGTTAGTGAGAAATCCAAGGGTCGAACCTAGATTTTGGGGTTCAAAGGCGGCATTTGCCAACTCCGCTACTGAATCTTAATATCTTTTGCATATATTTTTTGATTATATACTAAATTATTGTGGTTCATGTGACCTACTATTGGGCTAAGTAGGATTTGCCAGTGATAACAATTTCATACAAATTTGTTTAAATAGTAGTACTTAAAAATAGACATAAAAAGAAAAATAATCACGAGACTGCTCTGGTTCCTCCGAATTGTTAAAACTTTGGGACAAATCCAAAATGTGATACACCCGAGACACTGATCCAACTTATAACTTTCAAATTCATTTCTTTTTTGCATCAGAATGGCAAGAAGTTTAGTTGAGCAATTTTCTCCGAATTATACAAGTCCTTTGTGGCCCCTTTTTTTTTTTTTTTTTGAAATACTAAGAGGTTCTGGGCCTAGACCCGTACATTCCTTCAGACCCGGGACCAGAGCATGTTATATGATCCCATTCCAAGAGTCCCTCAAACCGGCGACCTCTAGGTTTTGCATGAGATCTTTACCAATTGAGCTCTCTTGGTCTTTGTGGCCACTTCTCCAGACTCATCCTCCCTAAAGCTTTTCAAAGTATTACGGAAAACCATTTTTGGAGTTTTGTAGCTCAACATTCAAATTTTATTAAAACTACTGTATTTTTTACTTTTTGTTACATTAAACCAAAAAATCATTAATTAAATTGGAATGATTTGAAGTATCTTTTAAATTACTAAAGTGATTCGGTACACAATCTTAAACTAATAAACTAATATTTTGAAAAAAAATAATAATAATACAAATTAACAAAAATGAACCAGTCATGAGTTTTATATAAACTTTTTATATAGTTAATACCATCAAGATCTTGAGTTTAAAAAACAAGAAAACAAACCACAAATTTGAATTTCTGTTATCTTTAGACCAGTCATGATCTAAATAACGAGCTTTTAAAATTGATGTTGACATATAATGAGCTCTTTGAAATCCACATAAATCACTTTTGCCTTTACCTTCATGGCCTCATCCTTACACTTTAATTTGATCTCAGTAACTTTTGTATAAAAATGAAAGCAACGAATGAACACTTATTGCTTGAATTGCACATCCACTCAAAACCAGAGATCAAAATATGATATATGGTCATGTTCCAATAGCCACTTCAATATGATTTTTTATTTAATATGTAACATCCTTATCCCAGTATACTCATTTGTGTTTCGGTTTACATTGGTTTTTGTACATTTGGACTTTGTAGAATTTCCGGTTCATTAGGTTTAAGCCTTATTGATTAACTGAATAAAAGAAACAAAGAAGAAAAAGAAAAAAAAAACCTAGTCTCCTTTTTGGTGTTTCACGTAACAGAGAAAGAGCCGCTCTCTCTCTCTATCCTCTTAACATTGTCGTCTCTTTCTTCCCTCTCTCTCACTCTCATTGTCGAAACTTCTCCGCCTCTTTGTGTCTTGAAACCTCCAGACCTGCCTCACCACTCTATCATCGCCATGTCTCCTCTTCTACACAACATCCATGACAACAACCATCTCCACAGACGTTTTTCCGGCGATATATGAGGAACTTAGTGACGAGCCACCCATCATCGTGAAGATATGTGTCTCAGCTTTCCAGGAAGCCTGAGATCTCCTCAAATGGATTTGTGGTTAGAGAGATACAGCCGTTCTTATCCAGAGTGTATTGTCTGTCCGGATCTGCATCTGCCAGTTCCTACATCCCACTTGCAAAGCCGGTTTCCAACTAACCAGGAGGAACTACATGGCCTAGATGTCAGCTTTACAAGAAGCTATATATCATCCTTATCGGGTTTACAGTGAAGAAATTGTGGTCGTTTTTCTCCAAGAGGTCAGGTCTGTCCGCATCAGCACTTCTCATCCGTACAACCATCTTGAAAGATCGATTGCCAGAGAATCATGAGGAGCCACGAGACGTACAAGATATCAAATCGAAGGTGAAGATGTAAGCTTTACACAGGGACAAAAATTAGCTCGATCGGGCTTCTGGTCGGAAAGTATTGGCGTTTTACATCCGTGACTCATTCCTATCCAAACCAGTTTTTCAGGTGAGGACTTGTTCTTGTCTTATCTCCTTCATATTGTGGTTGCTTGTCAAGCAAGACTGTATTAGACCCATGTTTGGTTGTTTGAGTGTTGTTGTTGGTTGTTGTGGGGTGAATTATCTTGAAATGAAATGATGTTTTGGTAATTAGTTAAGCCGTGTGTGATGTGTGTCATAAGCATGATGAGTTAGAAGTGTATTATGAACATGAGCATGTGCATAAGAGTAAGTGAATACTCTTGAGATAGATTAGAGCCCTTCGGAGGTGTGTCCTCGGGGTGAGATAAAGTTGATCCCTACGGTGGTGTGTCCACGAGGGTGAGACTGTTGTGTATAGATATATGAGTAGCCATAGTGTTGGCCGTTATAATTGTGTGTTGCATTGTCTTGTATGAATAGATGTCTTGCCTTCAGGTTGCGTTGTTTAATGGCTTGTGTAGAGTTGTGTATCTTGCTGTTATGTATGTTGGTGGATTTGGTGAGCCTCAGCTCGCCCTCACTGAGTAACCTCTGTGTTGCTCAACCCCTCCGTTGTCCTTTTTCAGGTGTAGGATACTTGAGTTTGTTGATGTCGAAGTTGGTTTTCGTATTTGTGATTTTGGCGCCGAGGTGACGATGTCCAATTGTTGTGATTCAAGCTAGACTCGTTGTTTAGCTTGCTATCTTAACGCTCGGCCTCCTGTGTTGTGTACCGGGGAGGTCGGGCGTTACAATTGGTATCAGAGCCGAACCCAGGCAAGTGTGGAGTCATGTGGACTCACATCGTCGGGGGTGACGGTCCTGGTGTGCAACGAGGACGTTGCACTTTGTGAGTGGGGGTGATTGTAACAACCCTATTTCTGGTATATGTGGAGAGGTTTAAAAGAATTGATTTGGCTACCTATGTCACCAAAGTGCACTTATCTTTTCGGTCACTTGTCCAGAGAGAACTCCAGAGTTAAGCGTGCTTGGGATAGAGCAATTTAAGGATGGGTGACCTACTGGAAAATGATTCGCAGTGCTGTGTGAGTGAGGACAAAACACGAAAAAGATCTCGTGGTGATTGTAGGGTTTGTAAACAAGTTTTCCGAGCTTTAAAAAATTAATGCACTGATCGTCGTACATGAATGGGGCCCATGGGCCGAGAGAGGGTATGGGAACCTCACCAATAAGGGTGGTCGGGGCGTTACACAATATAACTTCTAAAACATCCTAAAAAGGGGTAGAGAGAGTACATCTTTATGTTATACAATAGTTAATTGTGCCATATTTGTTTTCGGCATTTTGATTCAATATTTTTACCGAAGAGTTAGGTTTTTTTTTACATGTTTGTTCAATGTCCTAACTTAGGACCAACATTTCATGTTTCTATCGAAGATTCCTTTGCCATAAGTCGAAAAGATCATCTCCTTGAGAAGAGGATACTGAAGAAGAACAAACAGCATCGCGGGGAAACAAGCCAGAAGTATCGTCGGAGCTACAATCCACTTCTCTTTATCCATCAGCGTGAATAGCGCCGAGGAGAATGCTATAAGCATTGCCGCTATCGAGACAAACAATATCGAAAGTCCAGCGATCATCTTAGTCGGTAATGAGACCAAGAAATCATCGAAAGAGTATCTCGCAGTGAGTATCCCAAGAAAGATGAGAACAGAAGTGCAAGCAGCAAAGCAAGAGATCAAATCCGAGACGATGAATGTGTTGAAATGTCGGTCTTTTAGGTGAAAGGGTTTACCAGATTTGTCGTCAGTACCTCCAGGGACGGTAAAGACTGCTGCGAAAGTTACCGTGACAATGAGAGCCGCGACTAAGCTACAAGACATAGCCGTGTCTTTCATCCATTTCTCGGCTTCTTGTCGTAATGATTGATGTTCCTTTGTGAATATCTCGATCGGGGTTTGCTCTTCTGTGTTTACTCTCTCTTTCTCTATCTCCGGTGCGATCCTCTCCACTTCCTGCATAATCAAAACCAGATTTTTAATACTCTGCTTCCTCTGTTTTGGTTATTCTTCGGCGACCTCTAGGCTTTGTCTGAGATCTTTACCAGTTGAGCTATTAGCTCTTGGTGTTTTGGTTATTCATTCTAAGTGTTTAATTAATAAAATGTGAAACGGAGCAAACCTTGAACCATTGTAACTCGCGTTGCATTTGTAAAGCAGCACCAACGACTGTAGCTAGCTTGGAAGGAGGAGAAGGATAGCTAGCGAGATGAAGCACACCATTGCCATCACAATCCTTATCGGCGAGCAAGAGGTACTTCCTGTCATCTAGACCGTAGAGAAGACTAAACACCTTCTCTTGTCTAAACTCGACGGCTAAGAGAAACAGCGTACTGCTCGAGCTTGTTCTTGTGGACCATAGAAGCTCGGAGTTGTTCTTGATCATCTCGATCAAGAAATCAACGTTTCCAAATCTTACCGCAAATAGTAAAGCCTCGTCCACTGTCTCCGAACGTTCCTTTAAGCCCATGGCTAGTGTTTCCTCTGATATTCCGAGTAGAAGCTTCTTGGCTTGTAGATGCATCACCTTTAGTCGGTAAACTTCATCTATTCCTGTAGCATCACTCAAACTCATATTCAAATGTAATGTGTGTTTTAATAACACTGAATTTGTCAAACTACACGAAATTACTCTAAATACATGATCTAATACATCCAATACTTACCAGTCCATTTGGAGAGAAATTTTAGCAGCTTTCCCATCCGAGTATCTGCGTAAAATCTCAAGTCTCTCAATTTTATTTGAAGAAATTAAGACTTTCTATCGAATTATCGGAGAACTTACTCTTTTGATCTTTCTTCGAACGAGAGGCCTCTGGAAGAGTTGGCAGCTTTACTTGTATCCCTAGTAAATGACATGAAAAATTGGATTAAAAGTGTATAACAAAAGTATTATATCTTAGTAATATGAATAGGTCTTAGACTAGTACGAACAAGAGTAGATGAAGCGTTCCAATGGTCCGAGATCGTAACCACAAGGAAAAAGATCCGGTTTTGAAGCCAAGACAATAATAGGAATCGACTCGATTTGCAAGTGTTTTGTGACGGCTAAGCGTCTACATATGCTGAACAAATCCAACGCGATGTCTGATTTTATAAAGAGAACAAAAAACAGATCAAGAAATGATCATTACAACTGTATAAGACATGTTTCGCTTGAAGTTCAAGTAACCGACTCACCGAGCATTTTATAGAATATGGCATTGAGAAAGAGCAAGGAACCATGATACCCATCTTGGTCAAGCAAAACCTGAACCGGAGTTCGAGTGTAAAGATACCGAGCCATCTCCATCTGTGTGTTCTCAACCGCAACCACAACAGGAATCTGCCCATTGATTCCAGGAATCTCTAGCAGCTTAGGGTTCTTAGCGACCAAAGCTTCAGCTATCTCCATGTTTCCACTGACCGCAACGACAGTGAGAGGTGTGTGGTACGAAGCGTTTTGGCTCATCTTGGGAAGCATTTGTTCAGGTGTCATACGACGAAGAAGCTCTTTAACAACCTCGGGTTTCCCACACGCGCAAGCCTTTAACAATGGCGTCTCGTATAGGTTAATCCATTCATCAACAGCATCGGGACGCTGGTTCAAGAAGTCCTTCACGGCTTCTACACGACCTTGGCTTATTGCTTGACTTAATTGTATATAATCATAGTATAGATTCGTGACCTTTGCTACATCAAACAACAAGATATACACACAATAAAAATGCAAATCTTGCTATATCGATCAAACCAATTATATATATATGAAGATCCGATTATTGAATAATCAAGAAAGTTTTAGAAGATGTCAATATTTGCCGATATTAAGTTTTAGAAATTTACGTTGTATAAAAAAAAATACGTACATTTATATTTATCCTAGATTAGAAAATTAGGTATATCGTATTTTTTATATAAACCTATGTAATATAGGTATCATTATGCTTATGAGAGTGTATTCCAAATCAAAATCACTAGACATTTTTTTTTTTACTCTCATCAATTTATGACAATAACATAAGATATAATCTTACCGTGAAGCCGAGATGCGGAAAGAGCTGATTCGACGAAGGGAACCTGGAAATTGAAGAGATCACTTGGAAGTCCTTCTTCAGGATCTTCTTTTATAGGAGGGAAACTTTCACCTAATCCACCATGAGCAACCTTTGTGTTAGCAAATTTGAAAGGGCTCCTTCGAAAGGTTTCCTTAGAAGCTGTGTCAAAGTGATTAGAACTCATTTCTTGGATCAACCAACCCTAACAGAATATAGAAAAAACAAACAAAACGAGTATAGGTTATAGGGGATGTATACAAATGAAAATGTATAAATTTATAATTGTCGTTGGCTGTACGTATATGCAAAGCATAACAGTAAACATAGAATCATTGGCTTATTTTATCCTATTCTTTGATTGGTCTCACATCTGAATATATGCTTTGCTTGGTTACTCATTTTTTTATTTGGACAGCCTTCTGTTAGAGAGATAAATCAAAAGTTTTTATATATATGACGATATAAAAATTCGAAAAATTAAAAAGAAGCTTGTTTTTCAAGATCCCAAAGCTTTCTATTGGTTGCTTTATATGGTCACGTTTTTTGCAAACTTGAAGTGTTTTCTTGCTTGAACATGTCCATTGGTGAACTTGAANTGGTTGCTTTATATGGTCACGTTTTTTGCAAACTTGAAGTGTTTTCTTGCTTCGTTCCCAAGAAAAACAAATTTCCCTTAAAAGGTCGTCGTTCTTCTAGGTAAGAGCATGTCCATCGGTGAACTTGAGAAGGGTTCACTAAATTAAAAATAAATGAAAAATAAAAAT
>OVAP01001611.1:0-22907 GCA_900406295.1 Aurinia saxatilis | reverse complement strand
ACAAATAAAACACGCACAAGGCAATCTAAGAGGATCAAATTTCCTTACACTACATGTAGGTATACATAATCTTATTCAATTTCAAATTGACTTCTCAGTCTACATTCTTTTCCTTTTATAGATTGAGCATTCCATAGTGAGGAGCTATAAATGGTGGGGGAGGCGCAAAGCATCCAGAAGCATCAACACTATATCTAGAGATGTACATTCTCTTTGCTTTTTACCATGAGGTATTCGAAATCAAGCCTAAGTGCTTGGAACATGAAAAATCTACCCACATCAATGCATGATGAGACAATCACACTCGTTAAGTCATCTCTCTCCTCCGTTTCTTAAAGAGTGTCGTTTTGACATATTTCACATAAATTAAGAAAATCATTCAATTTTCTGTTTTACCCCTATTTAATAAATTATATTCTTTGGTTTTTGTAATTAATATACCTTAAAAATAGGGATAAAATTGGAATTCTGGTATTAAATCTGCATTGAAAAGCCAAAACGACACTTAAAATGTAACAAAATTTTTACTCTAAAACGACACTCGTTAAGAAACAGAGGGAGTACATTCTAGTGGAAAATTATTTCCAGTTATGAGACAACAGAAGACTATTTGGAGCATTGTTTAATGAAATAAAACTTTTTGTATAATCATTTTGTCATATATATGTCCACTATCAACCAAATATAAGAAAAGACGAGATGCAACCGGAAGGTCTGGTCTCTCCCCACTACAAAAATGTACAGCAGCCATTCTTATGCTGGCATATGGATGTGCAACTGATGCGGTAGATGAATATATCCGTATCGGTGAAAGCACCTCTTACTTTTGCTTGGAAAATTTTGTAGACAGAGTTATAACTTTATTTCAAAATGTTTTGGCCTACACCAGAGGACCTTCAATGATTACATAATCAAGGAGAAGAACGTGGATTTCCCGGTAGGATAGGTAGCATTGATTGTATGTATTGGGAGTGGAAGAATTGCCCCACGGCATGGAAAGGACAGTATTCACGGGGATCGGAAAAACTGACTATCGTCTGAGAGGTTGTGGCTTCACAAGATTTGTGGATTTGGCACACATTTTTTGGACCACCAAGTACTTTAAATGATATCAATGTTCTTGACCGATCACCAGTGTTTGATGATATAATAGAGAGTCGAGCTCCGACTCTCAATTACGTTGTCAATGGACGACATTACAATATGGCGTATTATCTCACCGACGGTATATATCCAAAATAGCTAACTTTCATCCAATCAATATCTCTTCCACAAGGTCCAAAAGCATCATTATTTTCTGAACGTCAAGAAGCAGCCCGAAAAGATGTGGAGCGTGATTTTGGAGTCTTGCAAGCTCGATTTGCCATTGTACGGAATCCCGCTCGTAGTTGGGATAAGGAAAAAAATAGGTAAGACAATTAGAGCATGTATCATTTTGCACAATATGATAATAGAAGACGAACAAGATGGATACAGTCTCTACAATGTAAAACAGTTCGACGAAGGAATCGGGGCTTCAAATGTGGATTTACCGTATTCTACAAATATGCCTACCAATCTCGGTTATCTGATAGGCATTCAAAATTGTACGTGATAAGACAGCACATTTACAATGAAAGCTGATTTGATTGAGAATATATGGCAGAGATTTGGCACAACTTAGAATTAGATCCGAGTGGATTACGTTTTTGTTTTATGTTTATTACACCAATATTTAAGTTTAGATAATTATTTTTTTATTATTATAATATATGTTTAATATTTTGTGTAATGTAATATATTTGTGTTTTATATAATGTAATGTAATTAATCTAAATTAAACAACATTTATATTAAACTCCATATTTTGTACAAATTATAATTTTTTATTTCTTAAGACACTTATGTTTCAAGATCACCAATAAAAAAAGAATTTGGTTAGAAGTTGTTAGTGAAATGGTTAGATTAAATTAATATTATAGTTAATACTAATTCATTCTAAAGATATGTTTCTAATGTGGATGGTCTAATTAAAATCTCCTCACTAAATCAGCTTGAAGATCGGTTATTGTCGTCATTATTCCGAGCTTTCAACAAGGGGAAGCGACAGAATTAGGTTTAACTTACATATATATATTGACAAATATGCACGTATACACGTGATGCATGCCTTCAAAACATAAACACCATCGTCTAAAGAAAGTCAAAACGTTCACATAAATATCATTACATGCAACTACACCTAGGGATCACATACTCTCCAGATTATTGGCACATGGATTTATAGGGATTAGTAAAATTCTTAAATTCCATTGTTATTGGTATATAATTTGAACAATTTTTTATGAAATCTATCATTATTAATTTGATGATTTTAAGATTTCATTCAAAATCTTTGTTTATTGGAAAAGTTTGGATTTTTAAATTTCTATAATTCCTATAAATTTAGTGTTATTGGGATATGGATTCTTAACAAATTTACTCTTTAAACAAAAAAATTAAAATCTTAAAAGCATACATAACATTTTTTTTAAATTAAATATACAATTTTTTTATGAATTTATCAATACGCAAAACTCTCTACCAACATAAAAAAAAACATCTCTACAAACTTAACAAGTCTCTATATTTTATAAATAAACCAACTCTTTTAGAATTTTACTCCCAACTTTGGACCCTATGCAAGTTTTCTATAAATCCTTTTGATTATTACTCTATGTTATAATTTTTACATGAGAATTAAGGAAATCGTTTCGATTCTGCAAATGAGAATTAAGGAAAACCAAGAGGGTAAAAGGAAAGAGCTTTTAAAAAATAAAAATAAAGAGGAGATTACATATATCTCAATAAAAAACAGAGTCCAATTACATAAAAAGAAATTTAAGCTTTTTGGAATAATGGCGTCCAATCTTCCAAGCGAATTGGTAGAGGAGGAGATTCTTCAGAGGCTTCCGATTACATCTTTGGGAGCAATACGATCAACTTGCAAAAAGTGGAACGATTTGACGTAAGAAAGCTTTAGCAGCAAGTAAGCAGTTTCTAGGGTTTATGATGATGGATTATAGGGTTTTTTCCTTGCGATTCAATCTTCAAGGAATCCGAAACGACAAGGAGGAATTCGTTGATCCGGTGATAAAGCAAGTAAGTTTACTCAACCAAATCGAGGTGTGTCAAGTCTATCATTGTGATGGCTTATTGTTATGTGTCCTTAAGGGTAACAAAGGGCTTGTTGTATGGAACCCTTATCTAGGGCAAACTAGATGGATCCAACCCCGAGAAAATTTCGACCCTCGAGATGTGTATGCTCTAGGTTATGACAAGAACCGTATCCACAAAATTCTGAGGATTTTCTTTTACTCTGATAATATTTTGTACGAAATCTACGATTTGAGCTCTGATTTTTGGAAGCTTGTTTATGTCACTGATCCCTACTGGTATATAGCGTCTTATCAACACGGCGTGTCTTTGAAGGGGAATGCTTATTTCTTGGCTCATGATAGAGAGTGGAAAGATATTTTACTCAGTTTTGATTTCACAACAGAGACTTTCGGACCGCATTTGCCTCTGCCTCATAGCCAAAAAAATATTTCTCTATCTTGTGTTAAAGATGAGCAGTTAGCTGTGTTGTATTATGATTTTCATTTTAGTACATTAGAGATTTGGGTTACGGAGAAGATTGATCCCACTGTGGCGTCGTGGGTCAAGTTTTTAGAACGGCGCAGGTTTAGTTATGGTGAGAGTTTTTTCATTGACGAGGAGGCGAAAGTTGCTATGGTTTTCGATCTAGAAAAACGGAACAGGACATGTCACTACCAAACGGCTCACATTACTGGACCAGATGGATACTTTAAAACTGTGAAAATTGGAGAAGCCCCGAATATCGGGATGTATTGTGATCCACTTGTGTGCCCTTCATATGTTCCTAGCTTAGTGCAACTTTAAACCGACCAGCCGAGCAAAGGGAAAGAAAGTGATTATTAGTGCAGTTTTACTCTTTTCCTTTTGTTTCATTCCTTTACTTTCATGTCTTTATGAACGATTGTTAATTTGTATCATCTAATGAAGAATTAGGCTTTTGCCTCGTTTGAATGGTGTATATATTATCAACTCTGCTGTTAACTTAAATCATAAGTTGAAGAACGTGTCAGTTACCAACCTTCATACTTTAATGACAATTCATGTTCATTGCTGTTGTTGGTTATGGAGAAAAACTCCCAAAGTTGAGACCTACTGCCTCCCATTCTGGTTTGACTCATGGTCTTCTAGCAAAAATATCCCAAGCTGTCCATCTTCAGCACCTCCCATTCATCCTCGTAATGTCCTGAGATTCAAAATGAGACGATGCAAAAAACAAACTGAAGTAATGCAAATGAAACTAACTAATAATCTCTTTCTTTCTTTGATTTGGAGCTGCACTGAACTTGGAACATAATCAGAGCACACAACTTCGTCACAGTAGCGATATCCAGGTTTCCTAGCTTCTCCGATATTCACAGATTTAAAGTATCCGTCTTGTCCAATGATACAAGCTGTTTGGTAGGGATGTCTCTCGGTCGGTATATATTCGTTAAAATAAAAAATCTCTACAACTTTCTTTTCCTCGTCAACAAAGAAACTCCCAGCAGCAAAGACATTTTCCAGAATACCATTGAGCAGTGTCATACGACTCAGATACACTTTCAAAAACTTTCTCCACGATAATGCATTGGGCTCAATCGCAGTCGTAATCCAAATATCTATTGACCTAACCGGGTTGCGGAGTTGATATAACAGCGAGATGCTCATCTCTAACGCAAGATAATAAACAGCAAAAATAATCAACTAGTATTAGTCGTGTTCAAAGAAGATGATTCAAGAAACAGATAAATTAATGCAAATGTTACAACTAATTAAAAATCTCGCTCTTTCCTTTTGCGTGGTTGGGTGATTTTCAGCTGCACTAAGCTTGGAACATAAGAAGAGCACAAATCTAGGTGCCAAGGCTGTTTTTCAGGCTCCCAAGCTTCTCCGAGATTAACAGATTTGACGGATCCATCTTGTCCAATGATGTAAGCCGTTTCATAGCAATTAGCCTCGGTTAATACATCTAGACCAAAAATCATTGCGACTCACTTTTTCTCGTCAACGAAGAAGCTCATACAATCGAAGTTATGGAGAATACCGTTGAGCGGTATCATATCTAGTTTAAAAAATTGCTCCATGATACTGCATTGGGCTCAATCTTAGTCGTAATCCAAATCTCCACTATATGGGATTCTTGACATAACACAGCGAGTTTCTCAGCTCTAAAACAAGATAAATAATTAGGGTAAGGGTAATTCACGGTCCAAATCTCTCTGTTGTAAAATCAAAACAGAGTAAGAAACGTTCACTATTTCCTGGCTCTCGATCTACAATGTAGGCATTTCCCTTTAAAGACACACTTTCATCAAAGTCTGTATGGCAGACCGGGGTGACATCAAGGGCCCTCCATGAATTAGAACTAAATTCGTATATTTCGAACCAGAAAGGGAGTTTCCTCTTACGGCCTTGGTCATCTTCCTCATCCATTACCATCAAGATTTTGTTGTTATGGCTGTTGTCGTATCCGAGAACTTACCTATCTTCCCAATTGAAATCGGTTCTATGTTGAATCCATCTGGTTTCCCCCAGGTAAGGGTTCCATGCCATGAGTTTGGGTTCGTACCTAATGACGCATAGCAATAACAATAAGCCGTCGCAGTGAAAGACATGGTATTTCTCAGCTTCGTTGTCGTCAGTTACACTTACTTTCTTTATAGATAGATCAACGCATGAGTCGCTTTCACTGCGGATTCCTTGGAGATCAAATCTCAAGGAACAAAGCGTATAATCTATCACCATAAACCCAAGAACTGCTTCCTTGTTGTTGCTTCACCAATAATCTGATTTTTGGATAAAGCCCTCCGGTTTTTGCAAGTGGATCGCACTGGGCTCAGAGATGTCGATGGAACCCTAGTGAGTATCTCTGTCTTGGTTTTGAAGTGGGAGTCCACATTGTTTTCTCTGGTTCAAGGATCATGTCGTGGTAACAAGGGAATCGAAAACCAACAAGTTCAAGATCATAGACAAACGATTATGAATGTGAAAAGAGATGCTTGCTTTTTTGCCAGGAGAAATCATTGCTATTTCACTGTTTGCTGTATACATGCAGTTTGGGAAATCTAACAATATGCCCCAAATTTGACAGAGAGAAAAAACGGCAATGCAGAAACTATGATGGTTAGTGGAGAGAATCCAAACATCTCTCTTGGGAAGTTGGTTTCTCTACAAAAATGAGTCACAAAAATACACGAAAAGAAGAAACCTTTTGGAGGGGGCAATCGAACACATAGATGCAGGTGGATTTAAGGGAGAATGTGTTGTTGCCCTCCACGGTTTCTGCTTCTGACTTTGCGTGCGTTAGCAATGCAACTGATCAACTGACCCCCTATGTCTAGGACCGAGTTGGCACCCATCAGTTGTAATCCGAGAGTATTCATCACATAAGCCACTTTGCTTTCACTGCTATTTCCACCCAATTCTTGAAGGTTGTGAGCTTGCTCCCGCGAAAGAATAGTGTAAAGCTGAAGACGGTTGGTTGGATCGTCTTTTAAGCTGTCGAAACAAATTCTGACTAATCCAACTGATTTTGGATCGCCTATTAATGGATTGAAGACAAATGAGAACTTCCCAGATGCAATGTCGGGTCTTTTGAACAGATCTTCAAGAACATCGTTGTTAACTCCACTGAATCTTTGGACAGGTTTCTTTGGGTTACCGCGAAAATATTTCACAACGTGTAGAATCCGCGATGCTTCTCTTAAACCGCTTAAGTACGCACCGTGCATCGTGGCTGGATGTTGCCTTGTTGTGGCCTCACCAGCAAAGAATAGTCGGTTACTTACACTTTCAGCTAGAATGTCATAGTCCTTGCCAGATGAACCAACCCTTACATGAGAATACGACCCATATGACAAAGGATCGCTTCCCCATCTTGTGCAAATCGTCTGTATTGGGTCAGGCACAACAACACCTTTTGGACCATATATGCCTGCAAATATGTCAGAGACATTGTTATATCCTCAAAGCATGATACAGCGAAAAGCAGCAAAAGGTTGATGATGTTATCATAAATTACCTCTGAGTTTTTTTATAACACGGTGAATTAGAGCAGACGGTTCTGTGCATTCAAATCTTTGAGCAGCTTCTCCAGCAACTAAGGCAACCAAGGCAGGTCCACCAGAGACTGTATGGTAGCCATAGAACAGAAAGAACTCTCCTCGGTTGATGCTACTCTCATTGAGGCACCCAAACGTATCTAACTCGTCACCCCAAAAGACAGACGGGAAAAGCATTGCAACTTTGTTCAGAAGGCCAAACCCCAACCTGTCAATGGCTGCTAGTTTTCTTCTAGGTAACTCCGGCTCAAACTTGACGGATCTTTTCTTCAAGACCCCGAGTGGCAGGGTGCAAAGAATAATGTCTGCTTGATATATTTGGCTCCCAGAGACAACTTCAACTCCTCTGTCTCCATATCTGATAGTGTCAACTTTTCTCCCATACATTATGGGTAATCCTTCAGCTAATGCATTTACTAGTCTCCAGTTTCCACCGGCAAGAAAACAATGATCCCCACCCATTTCGTAAGGATCATCCTGATCCCAATATGCAGCTGAAAGATTCGAAAGACACCCAGCGTTAGCATATTCCAAGTTAGCAAGATGCCAGTCAAAAAGTTTCCTTTCCTCTGGATCTTTAGCTACACCATACAGTACCCTGAGATTCTCCAAGACTTCACCCAAAGAGATCTTACTAGCTGCCCCATCCATCAACTCCCTCACTTCAGTAACCTTATCTAACAGTTTATTGAAACCAAACTCAACATTAGAGTCCACCGCCTTATCCACAACGGCTCCATCCGAGTTATACAACGGACAGTTATCTCTAACCTTGTGCAACGGAATAGAAAGCTGCCTAGCAAGAACACCAAGCGGGTTCGCATGCAAACCCGTGATAACACTACCACCGAGCTCAACAGCTGCAAACCTCTCCTTATCACCCATCTTCTGCGTGTACACTCTCCCCCCAGGACGACTCCTAGCTTCCAAAACAAGAACCTTAAACCCAAACGACACAAGCTGTCTAGCAGCAGCCAAACCAGCAAGTCCAGCACCAACAACAATGACCGTTCCTTCGTTCCCATCCTCGGGTACATAAGGTGCAAAGAACGGCGAAACACCAAAATTAATATACCCATTATACAAGAGAAAATCATAAGCAGCTGAAATCAAATGCTCAAACTCACTACTAACAGCTTCTCTAATCTGATCTTTAAGCAACCATGTCTCAACATTACTCCTCCACCTAGCTACTATATGATTCCTAACAACAATGTAATCATTCTGCTCTTTCCCGCCTAATTCCTTAACAACTCCAGCTCGAATCTCCTCCTCGAGCAATTCATCGATCGGGAACCCTACCGATAAAGCTATCAACGCCTCGGTTTCAGTCTCTTTCTCCAATTCTTGCTTCGTTCTGAACTTCTTCTTGGAGCCTCCACCTAATTGCTTCTCAATCAAATCATCCATCGCATTCTCGTCGTAGTTCTTCCTAGTTACCTTCTTCCTTAACGTCCTCCTCGGACCCGTTCCTTCCGTCGCCGGAGTATCCATTTCTTGATTCAAATCCTTCACCAAAATCGCCTTTACAAACAAATCAACCCTAATCTAACAATCGTTTCGCAATTTTAGTTCAACCTAACAAACACAGAAGCAATCGATTCGTATCTACCTCCGATTACTTCATCGTCTCCGACGAAATCGTTATCGCCAATTTTGATCGGAGAATTTCGCCGGTAAAATCTTTGCGGAACAGAAGAGATAGATTCTTTTGAGTTTGCTTTTTCCAATTTTCGTGGGCCTGAAATTTATAAAGGCCCATTGAGCTAACGAAAAAATATATAAGGTATATTGCAGTTGTGTGTATGATAGTTACATGTCATTGTTGACATAACCAAAGCGACCCATAACACAAAGTGATGTGAGCTAATGTTGAAGATAAAGATAACATGTAAAATTAATAGTGTAGGGTCATTGTCTCTTCTCTTCATCACTATACAATGACATTTCGTCTCCGATTCGTATTATATCTCACATGGCCTTTCCACATCTATAACATTCACATGTCATTTATATTTTTTTGTCATCCAAATTCTTGGGATCACTCAGACATAAAGATCTTAGAACCTTATCCATCTTAAGGTGGTATTTTTGTTAGAATCGTTATATTATTATCAGACAGTTTTATATGTGTGCGAGCGGTATTTATGCACTGAGTTTCAACTATGTTTCTGTTAATTTTAAAATTTACAAATTATGACATCCAGAGCAACAATCAATTTTCCGCAAAAAAATTTGCATATGGTCAAAATTTGCATATGGTGCAAATTTTATTTAAGATTGTCTTGTATGATAATATCAGTCGTCTAATCCCATACTATACAAATTTCAATCAAAATTTTGGTGCTTATAATTTTTTTTTAATGAATAGGTAATTAATAATTTAATATCAAAGCCAAATACATTTTGATTAGCCAATGATATATAATAATGTGTCAGTGTAAATTAGTAATTATTGAAATCTAATGAATTGGATTAGCATAAGAGTGCTAATAATGTGTGTTTCAGAAAATACATGCATGGATCATATATGATGATTGGAAAATATCTAAGATATGTGCAGGTGTGTTTGTGCAGGTACATGTAAAAAAGTGTAATTATTAATGTGCGGAGGGTAAAAGTATAAATGTAATGATGGTTGAATATAAAAATTTCATTTTCATGCTTATAGTTGTACAATATGGACCTGCATGTGTAAATAAAAATGTTGTAGCAGCAAGTAGAAGCTCGAAAATGGCATGTAGTGGACCCCTATTTATCATTGTTGTTGCAGTAGTTTTCATGATGATCTATCATCTATCTATACATTTGGCCATGTTAACGTATGTATGTGTTTGTATATATGTGAAGTAAAATAAACCACATTATATATTTGTCTTAAAGTTTCATATTTATACGTTCTCTAATTTTGTTATTTTTATTTTTTGTAGATGAGCTATATGAATCTTGAATTTATTTGTGCGTATTTTATAACAATCAGAAAATTAATTATGGACGTACGTGGGANAATCAATAAAGTTGAGAAAACCATTTACTACTTCTAGGTTTCTCCAAATTTGACAAAATATGTGTTACCGTTGTGGAGAGATTTTAATGCAATTGTTTCCTCAAAATCGAAGAAAGAACCTGTTAGCTAAATTAATACGCAACCTCGGAAAAAACATAAGTATTAAAGACTGAAGAGACAACTCATTGTGCAGTGTCATTATGAATGCACATATAACAATTAACATAGTGCATATTGTTTGGGCTCATAAAAGTAAATAAACTTTTTTATTTCTATAAGAATATTTTTGTAAACGTTTTTTCACAGATATTCTTTTTTACGTGGTTAAATTGGTGAAAAGATATATCAGTCTGGTCAAATTATCAAAATACATATTAATCATAAAAACTCCAATTTGGATACAAACCTTGATGCCAATGCTATTTACATATTAAACTCTTGCAAGATCGTTTGATGGTATTCTAAGTTAACTAATAACATTACAATAATGCATATATGTATATATTTATGTATCAACCAACCTAAGTACTATACTTTGAATATGTTAATGGTTCAGTGGCCAAACAAGTTACGTGTGCCTAATACTGATAGGTCGCTGACGATTTAAGATAACATCATACACACAAAGCTATAGGATGAAATTTAGGGTCATTGTCCCTAAACTATTGATGCAAGACTTTTCATCAACAATAAACTAGTTTTAAATTTAATACTATTGATGTAGGACCGATAAAATTAAGTATGCATATGTTAACAGAACGAATACGACCAAACATTGTCGTTCTAAAACGTGAATGTAGTTTTTCTCCTAATGAATGGATCGCACGATGCATATTATATTAGACTAATCGGTTGACAAAAAAAATTAAACTAATCAATTCTGTATATCAATAGTCTTTCTAACGTCCCGATCATTTCTATTGATCGGTGAGGTTCTCATGCCCTCTTTCGGTTCATAGATCTCACTTCTGTCCAACAGTTGGTGCATTAATTTCGGAAGACTCAAAAAACTTAATTACTATTCCAGCAATCACCACGGAATCTTTTATCGTATTTTGTTCTCACTCACACGGTACAACAAATAACTTTCCAGTATGTCACTCATCCTTAAAACGTTTCATCTCAAATACATTTAACTCCGGAATTGGACAAATGACCAAAAAAATAAATACACTTTAGTAATATAGATAGTTAAATCAATTCTCTTAAAACTCTCTACATATATCACTATATATCATAAATTGGAATGTTACTAGCCTGTTCTTATAGAAAGATCACAGCATCAAAACCATATAGAAAATTTAGTATAATTAGTCCAGCGTGCGATATCCCCATTTGTGTTTTGATACTGTGTTCTGAATTTATTTTCTATCAACTGTATGTAAACAATAAATATGATTTTGTATACGTTTTATTAAGAAGAGTACTATATTAGTTTAAAAATGATAACGAAGTCGACAATAGAACTTGAAAAGTGAGCTAGACAAACTTTGTGTCCGTATCAAAATTCAAATATGTACATATGAAGCTTCGATATAAACGAAAAATTATAGATAAAGACTTACTCATAATTATTCACTAATTTGAATTGATATTACTTTTCCCAATACGATTACGATTTATAAGTATTTTAGTACTAGTAAAAGTTCGAGTAAAACGCAGGTGGTTAGTTAACATCAGATTAATTAAGTTAATTGTCTTCGTGTACATGCTCTCGTTACATAGATATAAGGGATTGTTTTTCATTTTAAAAAATCATAAGGCACAAATAATATATTTAATGCAGTAGACTAACATAGTATAGAAGAATAAATAATGTGTATCGTATAGTAAATATGTGTGTGACTGATTGAAGCAGTGACTGACGGCATTGGCCGCCGTTGATGATGTGTCCCGTGACCGTGACAGAGCCCAGAGGGAAAGGATGTCTTGGACCCAACAACAAATTAAAGCCTTAACGAAACTAGTTCTCTTTACTAATCCAAGCACTAATCACTAGTCAGATTCAAACAAGAAACTAAAACAGTAAATATCTCGTGACAACAACGTAAAAAAAAGTAAAATATCTTCACAATAACTATTTGGACTTTTCTTCTTCTTCTTTTTTAATTAAAATGGTGATCCCAACTTTTAACACCCAAATTAATTTCTATGTGATGAATATAATGGTCGAGTAGTTTATACATCAAATTTTTTTTAATGGTATAAAATGTGGCACAATTTTGAATGGGTACATAATTCTAGGTTTTAAGAATAATTGATCCCTAATTTAGATGCACAACATAACTCTTTTTCAATTGTAAGAATCACTATTTCCCCACCAAGTATTTAGAGTAAAAGGATAGTAGTAATTGACATGTTCCCAAATTATTTTAATAATTTTGTGTTGTTTATAAAAAAATGATTCAGCAATATCGTGGGATCATGCGTCGTGGAAAATTTGTTAAAGAGGACCACATGATCTAAATAAAATAAATATATAAAAATAGTTGGAGAAAAAAAATAGTAAAAATGGTGAGAAATTAGAGAGATGATGATTAGTGGGATGGTGCTGGGTTCGGAAGAAGGGTCCACGAGGTTTAACTACAAGACACCGAGCCTGAACTCAACTGTGATTGTGCTCTGTTCTGTATTTCTTACACATTTTTTTGGTCTGGACCATTTATTTTTTGTCTCTTTACACATTACTAAATTTTAATCAACTTCATTTCTTTTTTCTATAATCGATGATCCCATTTATTCTCCCTCTTGCATTTTTGAATTAATGCAAACCAATCACCAGGTTTTCAAAAGAATTAAAGAATTAGTTTGGACGGGTCATGAATATTTAATTTATATATCTTATGATCAACCCTGTATTAAATTTCCTAGTCGAACTTTCAAAATGTGTCGGCTTTGGCCTACGTACTTGTTTAGAAAATCACGTTTATATTTAGACGACAGAAACTGATTTTGATTTCAAATTTTGTCATGTGTAATTGAGACGTCGTTTAACGTTTCCCGAGGTNAATGTGTCGGCTTTGGCCTACGTACTTGTTTAGAAAATCACGTTTATATTTACACGACAGAAACTGAATTTGATTTCAAATTTTGTCATGTGTAATTGAGACGTCGTTTGACGTTTCCCGGGGTAACAAACGAAACGATGGTTGTGTGTCAATTTTGAGGTTTGTTGGTAATCCAGAGGGTATTTAGGAGAAGTTTTAAATATTTATGGTCAGAGAAAAGCCAACTTACAAAATTTAAATTCAAACTAAAGAGTTTCTATATGTATATAGTATTACTAATTGTAACTACTGATAAAGTAGAAAAAGATAAAGAACGAAGATGGTTATCTTTCAGTTGAAGCAAAATTTTGGAGCTAGGCTAAATTTCAAATCCATGTCATTAGCAACCGTATTAACGTTTTGTATATATATAAAAAATAAATCACGCCAACTAATACTGGTTGCATTTTTTTTAAACAAAGTAGTAATATAACAATTTGTTTCATATTTTATATCAACATGATCTGAATAATTTTCCACAGGTATAACAGGTTTTCTTGTTTTTAATAATTAAGAAGTTTTGGCTATAGATTCGTACATTAGTAAGTAAATATGACAAGTTTTAAATGGAATATACACAAAACTCAACATTTTTTCAGAGATTAATTTTTTATCATCATAGACTCATAGCTCTACACAATTTTTAATTAACAAAAGTTCGAGTTTTCACTTTTCAGATTATGATTCCATATTCAAATTAAGGCATAGTATAAGAAAAAAGTAGAATGGTTTCCAAAAAGCCTACACTAAAATTCTCTCCAAAGTCCAAATACAACGGTCCATTCCAATTTAATTAAGATTTAAATTATTCATCTCTAGCCAGTAAGATTAAAGCTAACAATTAACTAACCAGTTAAGTTTATATATTCGAAGAATCACAACTAATAATCAAATTAGGAAACCAAATACAATTCTTTACATAGTCAAAGTATATCATAAATTCATAACCAATGCTTTGATTATAAAACTTTTAGGGGAAATCATTGAAACTACATATCATGATAAGATTTATACATTCAAAAAAAGGTGACATAATATTATAACATTTGTATGAAATCATGAAAAAGAAAAGGAAGAAGAAGCAGCATTGGAAAAGACAGAATAAAATAATAAATCCTTAGCACAAAGATAGTGTCTGTAAAATTTTGTAAAAGTTACTACTAGAAAACAAACAACACACACATAAGTAAACAGAGACTATAGAAAACAGAGGAGGAGGAGGAGTAGCTAGAGAGCAAAAAACCAAAAAAACCCTAAAAAGCTGTTTTCACATTTTTCGCGGTTTTTAACAGAGTCGATGGTGAAAGGAGAGACAGACTGAAATCAATGCTTCTTCTTCTTCTATCGTAATCTCATTTTCCTTCTCTCACTCAATTTCATTTTTGTGTTCTTCTTCTTGTCTCGTCTCTCTCTCGCTTTTCTCTATGGTTAAATCGTTTTCATGGTGGTGAAATACACAAAGAGCTTGTGGAAAATTTTAGGTATTATTATAATCTTCTTCTGGCAGTTTGTGATTAAATATTAAACTATGTATGTATAATCTTAACGTTTTCTTCCGTTTTTAATGGTGTATTTTGATGAATCTCTCCCAAAATTTCCTTTTCATTCTCTCCTCTAATTCGTTTTTTTTTAAGTCTCCTCTCTAAACGTTTTCTTCTTCTTCGTCTAGCTTCGTGAGGTGTCAATCTATATTCATTGCGATTCTTCCATTTACTAATCTTTCGTTTCAATTTTGTTTACTGTTTTGTGTAATTTCAGGTGATTGTGAAGTTTGAGTCAGGTTTTGAGCGATTTTCTCGAGCTTGGTTTTGGTGTCTGAGAAAATTTGGCTCTGTTTTTGTCTGTTTGTTTGGGGTCAGATCCAAAATCAAGAGGTGGTTGTAAAAGCTTTGACTCTAAGTGATTTGACTAGAGAAGAAGAAAAAGATTCAGAAAAGGTGATTTGGAGTATAGGAATCTATTTGGGGGTCGCTTTTTTCTTTTTTTCTTACCAGAAACAGATTGTTAGGTTACTAATTTGAGGTATCTTGAAGTTGGGGGAAGTATCAGAATCTTCTTCTTGTGCTACTGTGTGTTCTTCAAGTTTCATTGGAAAGAGAGAAGGTGTTGTCAAGTCTGGGAAGTTTTTGTATTCATCTGTAATGACTAATCAAGGAGAGAGTCTTTGGTTCTTGTCTTGATTTCCCAACTTGGTGGGGGCAGCACAAAATAATTCAAAAGCTTGGTCTCTTGTATTATATCTGGAGGTCTGAACAAAGTACAGTTTTCTCTGAAGAGAAACAAGAGAGGGTCAACAAAATCTCTTGCTTTCTCTTCTTTCTGGTATTGGAAGCTTAGATGAGTCGACTACAGAAGCGAGGAAAGCAGGAAAAGCCTGTTGTGACTAATGGTGCCGAGAAGGTTATTGTGGCTGTTAAAGCGTCTCGGGAGATTCCGAAGACAGCTTTGATTTGGGCTTTGACTCATGTTGTTCAGCCTGGGGATTGCATAACTCTCATTGTTGTTGTCCCTTCTCAAAACTCTGGTACTTTCTTAGCCCTGTCTCTTTGTTGATACAAGCTTCTTCTGTGTTGGTCTTTTTGGTTTTCTAAACCCATTTGCTTTGATGGATGTGTAGGACGAAAACTTTGGGGTTTCACTAGGAGTTTCCCTATGTTTGCTGGGGATTGTGCAAGTGGTCATCGGAAACCGCATTCTGAAGCACTGCCAGAGATAAAGAGTGATCTTACTGACACTTGTTCTCAAATGATACTCCAGCTTCATGATGTCTATGACCCAAATAAGGTTGGTTCATCTTTAGCTACTTTAATCTCTTGAAGCATCAAACACATGTTTCTAATGCTGGCCTTTTTCATGATTGTTTTGAAGATAAATGTCAAGATTAAGATTGTTTCTGGATCACCCTGCGGAGCTGTTGCTACTGAGTCAAAGAAAGCACAAGCAAATTGGGTAGTACTGGATAAGTAAGATCTTACTTGCTTATGTACTCCTTCCTTTTTCCTTTAGTTATAGGAACAATTGTATTTACATTCACCAATTTACACTTGTTTGCTGTGTGGTTTTGTTTATAGACACCTCAAACAAGAAGAGAAACGTTGTATGGATGAATTGCAATGTAACATTGTGGTGATGAAGCGTACTCAGGCAAAAGTTCTGCGCTTAAATTTGGTTGGATCTCCAAGGAAGGTTGCTGCAAAAGAGTCTCCTTTGCCAACTGGACTCGAAGCAGCATCAGAAAAACACGCAAAAAACACAAAGGAATCTCAAGATTCTGACAGAGGACTACCTGTAACTCCTACAAGCAGTCCTGAGCTGGGGACTCCATTCACTAGTACAGAAGCTGGGACTTCCTCAGTGTCGAGCTCTGACCCGGGAACTTCACCCTTTTTCACACTGGGAATGAGTGGATACATGAAGAAGGATGGTGCATTGGTCATCAAGGAGAATCATGATTCTGGGTCTGATACAGAGAGTGAAAGTCAGTCGTTAGCATCAACCAGTATGAGGTTCCAGCCGTGGATATCAGAATATATTGGCACCCATCGCCAGTCATCCCAGGAAATCGAGGAAAGCCTGTGGAAAAATGATGATAGGGCTCAAATATCCACCACAAAGGCTTTGCTTGAGAAGTTCTCTAAACTGGATGTAGAAGCTGGGTTGTCGTCTAGTCGAAGGCATGATGAGTTCAGTGGAAACGTAAGAGATGCAATATCACTCTCTCGAAATGCTCCTCCCGGTCCACCTCCTCTCTGTTCAATCTGCCAGCACAAGGCGCCAGTATTTGGGAAACCCCCAAGGCTGTTCACGTATGCCGAGTTAGAGCTTGCAACAGGTGGGTTTTCACAGGCTAACTTCTTGGCTGAGGGTGGATATGGATCTGTTCATCGGGGTGTACTACCAGAAGGCCAGGTAGTTGCAGTAAAGCAACACAAATTGGCTAGTTCTCAAGGAGATGTAGAGTTTTGCTCTGAAGTGGAAGTTCTCAGCTGTGCTCAGCACAGAAATGTCGTTATGCTAATTGGTTTCTGCATTGAAGACAGCAGGCGGCTCTTAGTCTATGAATACATCTGCAATGGTTCACTTGACTCCCATCTATACGGTAAGGCTGCCTAAATTTTCCTTTTGAGCTCTTTGTGCGTAAATGGTTGCTCATTGTTGAGCTCTTATCCAGGTCGTCAGAGGGAAACACTGGAGTGGCCAGCACGCCAAAAGATCGCTGTTGGTGCTGCAAGAGGTCTTCGGTATCTTCACGAAGAGTGCAGAGTTGGCTGCATTGTCCACCGGGACATGAGACCTAACAACATACTCATCACTCATGATAATGAGCCACTGGTATATATTAAGAAAACCTTTTCTCATTCATTATAACAACACTTGTTGTTTTGTAAGCTTTTTGGTCCTAATTCAATCTTTCAGGTTGGAGATTTTGGATTAGCGAGGTGGCAGCCTGATGGGGAACTGGGTGTGGAGACACGAGTGATAGGAACATTTGGGTGAGACATCAACTGAAGCTTACCATTTTCCTCCTGCAATCTTACAATTCTTTTTCTGTTGCTAAAGGAAAGTACTTTGTTTGGTGTGCAGCTATTTAGCTCCTGAATATACTCAAAGCGGGCAGATCACAGAAAAAGCTGATGTCTACTCATTTGGGGTTGTTTTAGTTGAGCTAGTCACTGGCCGCAAAGCCATTGATATCTCCAGGCCAAAAGGCCAGCAATTCCTCACTGAATGGGTAAGGAATTCATGTCTTAGTTATTCAGCCAAGTACTGGAACTGATGCTTGTTATGATCTCAGGCACGTCCACTACTGGAAGAATATGCGATAGAAGAACTTATCGATCCGAGGCTTGGGAACCGTTTTGTAGATAGCGAAGTTATCTGTATGCTTCATGCAGCTTCATTGTGCATTCGTAGAGACCCACATTTGAGGCCACGCATGTCTCAGGTAATCAAAAGAAAACCCTTGAAATCGATCACTCTTCAGTCTTCCGAATCATTCAAACTAATTTATTATATACTAAAATTTGTGGTCAATAATGAAGGTGTTGCGCATACTGGAAGGAGATATGATAATGGACGGGAACTTTGCGTCAACTCCAAGTTCAGAGGTAGGCAACAGAAGCGGGCGGTTCTGGGGGGATCATTACTCCAATGATGGTTCAGATAGGTTCAGTGAAAGGCTGTCTGTTGAAACTCCAAGACTAGCATTAAGGGAGAGGGAAAGAGGTCAGAGGAAGGAACTTAACCACAACAAGAACTACTGAAGATTAAGAGAGCTCTGATTAAAATTACATAACTGTGTCAAAAA
This sequence comes from Aurinia saxatilis, assembly GCA_900406295.1. Classification (NCBI taxonomy): domain Eukaryota; kingdom Viridiplantae; phylum Streptophyta; class Magnoliopsida; order Brassicales; family Brassicaceae; genus Aurinia; species Aurinia saxatilis. Next base: position 4,388 of record OVAP01001611.1, on the reverse strand, counting down.
GTTTAGGGTATTAAGTAAAACAAGTCCCTCGTTTTGAGTAATGCGGTCCAAAGCTGGAAAGAAAAGCCTTTTTGACCCTTTTTTTTGTTAATATAGCGGGTAAGATGCTAAATATGTTAATCAAGAAGGAATTTGAAATTGTTTTTGGTAAGAGGAATGATTACAAGAACAGCAAAACAACAAGAGGCTTTTATTTTGAATTTGAATTGTTTGGTTTTGGAGAGTCAATAAATTGTGTTGACAGGGGTTTCCTTGTTCACACGACATTGGAAGTCTGTAAATTGTAATAATGATGCATGAGAGAGGGAGAGAAGTCAGATATGAATCTGACTTGCCTGTCAATACAGTGATGCATTGGGTCCTGTCCAGAGTATCTTTGTATGCTTATCCTCACCACCAATGGACAATTTTCTCAAAGATCAAAAGTGTATATACACACAAGAAAAGCCCAAAAATAGCGAGTTGTATGGTGGGGGCAGTGATTAAATGACGCCTTTGTGGTGCCATGGATTTTTGTTCACTGAATCATGACACGAGTAAGAATTTTGATTTTCTCTATCTGAAAATATATCTGTGCATACAACAATGATTTTAGAGATCTTATTAATAGTCACGAATACACATTTTAAGAATCTTACAGTCTTGAATAAGTATATACCATAAATCAAATAGGAAGTAGAGATTTAACTAATGAATACGGCTCTCATTTGCTAATCATCTCTAACTCTTGATTTAAGAAGAGAATACCATTGGCCTGTGGTAACATTAACGACCAAATTCTCCATTTCAGAAATGAGGCTTTGTGGCTATGACTCATGAGAATCTTCTATTGTTTCCTCATCTTGGATCTTGCGTATCTGGAAAAAACAAGAACCCACCAAAGCGTGACACTGGGTTAGCTCTGATAATCATGAGTGTAATACTCTGGCAAAATGTGAAATTTAAAGTGGAGGTAGGAAGAGTACTCTATATGCATGCCACCTCGATCTGAAGACGATAAGAGGTTGCCTTGAAGTTCATTCATGACATTAGTAGCTTGTTCAATTTCCTGTAATCGGCGATCATAAGTATTATAGACCGAAAAGACAAAATCATAAGCATGTGTGGTGTGTTGTAGCGTAAACCTCAAAATCAGCAAATGCAACTGGCATTCCGCCTTGTGCTCGGATTTTTAAGATGTTAAATCCAGGATATCTGAAAGCAAAGTGATCAGATCAACTCATTGAATGACAAGGAATATACAAATCTTAATGCCTTGAACTTCCAAACCAATGCAGGCAGTTACCTACTTACCTAGATAGGAGTTGTTTAAGTTCATCTTCAGTACAGTTAGGTCCTAAATTAGCGATAAACAAGGTTGAACATGGTTGAGCACCAGAACCTCCTTTAAATGCATGTTCCACGTTCCCCTGTCGAAATGTGTCGGTAAGCCAATGAACCCATAAACAAGCTTATATGGAAGTAACTTACAGTAACAATGAACATTTTTTTCATAATTTTCAACAAACAAGATAAAGAGAGGTTGCAATTAAGTACTTACTACATCAGCAGATGGTGCTTTACTATCTGGATCAGAGTCCGCTTCGCTGTAAATTAGCAAGGAAATCAGTATACATTAGTCATCTGCTTTCGACATAGAGGACTACAAATCAAACTTCTAAATGCCCTTTTCAACCTTCTGGCATCATCGTTTTCCTTTGGAGAACCACTATCTGCATGTTCCTGCGCCTCTTCAGGATCACTATCCCCTAAATGTATCAAATATCAATCAAAAACAATAAAACATTTCATTTCACAAGGTTAACAAGAACATTACCTTCATCTTTCTGGTCGTCCTGAGACTTAGGAGATTTCTTGTTTCTGTTATCAATCACAACATACGGCCCACTTCCTATCCACACAAACCGTTGGTTACTCATTGATTTCTCTACGACAGTAACTCAAGTAGCCACAACATAGAGTAAAGTCTATGATACTACCTGGCCTTTCTTTATTCCTAGAGTTTGATCTAGCTACTTCTATATGTAGAATTGATCCTGTTTTAGGATCAAATTTCACACCCTGTAAACAAATTTTATCACAATCTACACACAACAATATAACTATATAAAATTCACCAATTCCATCAAAATAAAATCTTACATTTAGATCATTCATTGCTGCCATAGCAAATCTATGACTTGAGAATGTAGCAAACGCAACAACCTGAAATTCACCATAACAGCTTTAACATTACTAGAATCAGAAACTTTTCTAAAAATGGAAATCAGCAATTTCCACCAAAATCTGAAACCTGATCGCCACGTCCAGTGTACTTGAGCTGAGAAGACTCGAATCCGGGACGTCGCCGGAAGAGATTATGGATCTCACGAGCTTTAACGTCGTGAGGCAAACCAGAGACGAAGAGAGTGTTGATTGCTCCAGGTTCGTCGGAGAATTGTGGGAGTGGTAACGTCGGAGGAAGAGGATGATAGACGTAGTATGGCTCGTACGATTGGTGATACGCCATTTTCTCTCCGGCGAGGTTGACGGTGGTTGTGATAAACGCCGGCGAAGGGAGCTGCCGTGTAGCGTTGTTACTTTTATGCAATGTTTTTTTAATGAAAATGATTGTATGGGCCGAAATAAATGGGCCTTAGGGAATATCCGATTCTACTTTGTTTATGGTTTCTCTAAATTAGTAACCAGTAGACAAACTGAAATCAATTATAAAAACCATTTTTAATAATGTTGGACGACACGCATTAGGTAAAAAAGGGTACACAAATTTAGGATTACAACCCAAGATTAGTTAACGAGAGAGGTATTAGCTTATGTAGCTACATCACCATATCGTTACTACCACCGAACCTGATGCACATTAATGGTGCTTCCGGATCCTCTTCGTACATGTACAATACAGCACCATATCGCTTCTAAGGTATCCCAAAAGAAGAAGAAGAAGATCAGAATTGAGTATCTTGTTAGATCATCACAAAACCAACATTGCAGCAATTATATAAAACCAAAAAAACTTACTGTGCTTTGTTTATACGTTAGGTAAAGTAAGCACAAAGGATCCAGGTGCAACAGGACATGCCATGACATCACAGAGGGAGTGATGTTTTATCGAGTCATTCCAGATGTTCACAACTAGTGTTGCTCCATCCGAGATACCTTTGGCTGTTCATATATATCGAGTTTTTTATAAAAAAATATATAATTACTGGAAAATTAAGTTGAAATGAGAGAAAAAAATATATATCCAAAGAGCTAACAGGAAATTTACTTACTTGTAGTAGCGGTTATCGTAAATTTTGCATTGTAGTCAGACTGAACCGGAGAGATCTCCACGGTTTTGACCTTAACCGAATAATCAAAATCAACTATACAACAAAGAAAAAAATAAAAGAATGATACAAACACTTAATTTACCATGATTAGTATAGTATGATCAATTTTTCTTTAACCTCGATCAAAGGTAATTGTTATTTAAACTGAAAGAAAAATATAATAATAAATGTAGAAAAAGGTAAAAAATGGCAGTAACAAGTGAATACTTACTTAAGCAGTTTCTGAAAGGGATGGCCAAACCAGGTATACGAAGAGTGATGATATAAGGAGAAGAAGGAAAGGCTGGGCGTGAGTCATCTCCATGGATATATTAGCTCCAAAACACGATCTCGTGTAGAATATATATTTTCTTCTGTTTTGTTGATAATGGTGTTGTGCTTGTTACATGCATGCCTACTATATATTGATAGTTATATAGTCGTTAAGGTGTGATATGGTTTTCCTAAATGGATCAAATGAAATTATAATCTTCCGCGTTACGCATGCAACCTTAATTTGGTTGTAACACTTTAATTTATATGGCTAGTTGTCATCTAGGAGCTGTAACTCGAATATTTAAATGGACAAAGACTTGACCTCCAATTTTGGCTCCAACCAGAGCAGCATTTACCATAATGAGCATTAAATTATATTTGCATGATGAAAACGGTACTACTTGTTGAGAACCATTTCTGAGATGTATATAATTATGTGCAATCAACCTGTTTCAAACATTCGCCTTTTTATAGTTTTTAAAGACAATCATCATATTTACTGGAAGCTATATAGTATTCTGTTCCACTTTCTACTCTGTATATTAAACCTAAAAAGCGAAATTAGCTTCTCTTTTTTTCCCTACTTTGAACCAAAGACCCTTTAAACTTTACACGATGCAAAAGGGGAATATTCATCAGAAATTTATTATATCATGTTAATGACCACTTATATTGATATTTAGATCATGTCCAATGGTAAAACCCTTAAGGATTGTAAATAATTTTTAACTATTAAATATAATAATAAATTAAGATAAGAACCCAATTTAATTTTGTAATCTTTTTCCCCTCCAATGGTTA